>RJWT010042537.1:0-12115 GCA_004365215.1 Cuniculus paca | reverse complement strand
GGCAAGCAGTGAATAAATTATATTTTAATAGGAAAAAGGACATTTAACTATTCAGACATAGAAAAGCTAGGCACTTGTGAAAATAGAGATCATAGAACTCAATGAAGTCATGTGTATTATAAATTTTGTATAAAAGGCACAGAAACAAAGGCAGAAGAAAAACAGTATTTGTTTACCTCATTCCATAAAGTATATTCTATTTTGACCATTAAAATTATCTGAATTTTCCAGAAACTGTCAGTTCTTACTGTGTCTTAGACATTCCAGTGGACTTTTTACTTACCAATGTTTGCATTTAACATAAAAATGACAAATGTATGTGCTCATGAAAAAATGAGCACAAATCTAAAAGCAAGTGACGGGCTGGAGATGTGGCTCAGTGGTAGAGTTCTTACCTTGCATGCAGAAGTCCCTGGGTTTGATCCCCAGCACTACATAATAAATAAACATAAACAGTAATACTAGTAAGTAAACATTAAACAATTTGTAATCAAAGTTTCAATGTTAACCTCAGCTAATGTGAAAAATATTACGATTTATATTTTAAAGGGCTCATGATTTTAAAAACACACTATGTAGTTTTCTATATTTCCAATAAATGACCACACATGACCACAATTCTGCTATTTTTACCAACTTTATATTAAACTACTATTTTAATTCTTTTATATTCATAAGACTAAAACATTCAAACCCTCCAGTCCACCAAATGAAAATTCTTTTTCCTCCTGTGTACCACAGTGCATTTGCAATCACAACACTCTAAGTCTCATCCTCCCACTCTCTGATAATTGTCTGAGTATGTCCTCTATTATTTTAAATTTCTTAATTATTGATCATTACTAATAGTCTATTTAAAAAATTTTTACAATAGTAATGTTTTCCCTGACAGTCTTCACATATTTTCTGAGGTATTAATTTTCGAACCCTGTAAAAGTACTTAAGATCTCCTGTAATCTACTTTTCAGTGCATTTTCTTTACTTTAAAATAGGTTATTAAAATTCAAGATGTCTTCTAACAACCCCTTCTGTAATTAAGAGACAGACGTGTGTCTGGATGTTTTAGGAGAGAGAGTGGGGGAAAAAAAAAGAAAGAAAATTCAAGAAACAGCTGTAGTTCAGAAAGGAGCAAGTCGGCTCTGTCCGTGGTGCTGAATGTGATTTTCTGTGAGTATGGCAAGGCATTAATGGCTTGTCCAAGAACCCAAACAGAATTTGATTTCTACAAATCACATGCGCCTGTCTGCTATGAGTCACAGAAAGTTGAATGCATATAGATTAAAAGTAAGATATATGCCATCACATTATAATGTATGGGACAATTTTCTTCATTGTTTTCTCTCTGTAATTGGAAATGTTTAAAGTAATACAAACAGATATAATGTTTGATTTTCATCGTTTGAGCTAAATATTTTTTCATAAGTATTAAATGTTAAAAGTTCTCTCCCTAATTTGAGTTCCAAGATTAGGTCATGAGCAGATTAGACTTACTGGTCAACCAAAGCAAATTTCAAAGAAATTTTGTATACTTTAAAGATATGAGAGCATTTGTCAAAGACCAAATACATACAATGTCATATGTTGTATTTTAGAGGTACTTATTTAAAGTTTGAAATACATGAAAATACTAATTTTTTAATGTAAACTTCTGTGCAGGTGGCATTTAGATACAGCATCTTTCACTCCTTGTACAGATACTTATGCACAGACGAATGAAAGGATATGAAATTCTGAGTGTGGGACTAATCAGGCTGAGACTTGAGCACTGATGTACGCTATGAAAGAGACTATTTTAAAACTTATGCTAGTACTTTTCCCAATGCTAGATAATCCTATCTGGATCTAGGGACAGAGAAAGACAGAATGGAGAGAAAGATTTAAATCCAATTGAATGCATGGAATTTGTCTGCAAAAGGGCAGATAAGGCATATGGATGCTCCAGTGAGATCAAATGGCTTAAGAAATGTTTGATGACTGTTGCTGCGTTACCCATGGGTTCTTTCACTTCAAATTATTCCACTATGAAAGAATCATCTGCTGGATACACAGAGAGAATGGCACAGAGAAAAGAAACATCTTTGCCTTGTCTAAACTTTGTGGAGGGACTGCCGCACATACAGGAGGCTTGTCACCTCTCATTTGTATTAACAAACCTTAAGTCATTCTTTCAACTCAGTGCCTCCCACCATGAAGACCATGGTGCTTGGTTATTTTATGGCTTTATGGCAACAGAGAGCTCCCATGAAATGTTTTAATAGGTGCATGATGAGGATTTAAATACCTTCCCCACCACCACTATCTACTGTACTAATTGTTTATTTCTACATGCACACACATGCATGCACACACACTCCACCAAACTAACAAAACTCCAGATAAACATAGCTAGTGACAGTTTTATTAAAGCTGATGTGATAATTTACACTTAAAAGTGTTATACTACTTTGTTTTGTTTGAGTTTATTGTCTGTAAATGTAAGAACAACCATTTTGAAGAAAGCAAGAGACACTAGGGTGACCATTGTTAATCTCCTGTTGTTATGTTTTGAAAACCTGTATAGCTTGCAGTGTTCTGCTTGGAAATGCTATATTATGTTTGACTCTATACTGTTTTCTTTTGTTTTTTTCATTCTGTTTTGTTTTGTTTTGTCTTATTTTCTTTAAAATAAAATAAAAAAATTATAAAAAAAGTGTTAATATTTGGGAATTGACTGGTGTGAACCTTATAATCAGTATCTTCTCTAAGTTTGGGGGCACACTGAGTAGGGATTTTCTTTGAACTTCACAGGTTGACCTTTTACTGTATCTTTTTTTTTTTTGTGGCACTGAGGATTGAATTCATGATCTTGCACTTGCCAGACCTTTTCCTGTATCTTATGGGGTTATCTTAATCAGGTGACCCTTCACTATTTCTAAAGGTGAGTGCTCAAGTCAAGTATTTATCAGTACTACAAATTATTTTTTTAAGTTTGGTAGACATAATAAATACTTGGAAAAAAAGACAGGGCAGTGTTTTACTTTCAATGATTCTCAATGAGAGACATTTGGGCAAGTTTAACAGGGGAGTTTCAAGTTGTACTGAAATATCTGTTTGTTGCCAGAAATTTAGCATCCTTGGTTCCCAGGCACTAACTTCTTATTTGATGTAAATAGTATGAAAATGAGAAAAGCAAACCTATATATTTTCATATATACTTATTAAATATTGAGAATAAACCCCTCCTGTATAATTATTTATATTAGATAATCAAATAATTAAGGGCTGTTTTTAGAACCAAAGTCTTCTGGATTCAAATTTTAAACTGTTTTAATCACATGGTAGTCATAAAAAAGTTATGGCTATTCCATACTACCTAAAGTCAGGGTTATTTTTCTTTTTGTTTGGTTTATGTCTATGAATGAAGCACCATGAAATTGAAAATACTATTATAAAAATGTGTTAATTCGTTTGATAAATTGTTAGTGTATGCCGAAAGCATACTCTTTTAACTCAGGAACAGGTCTTTTTGTTTGTTTGTATCCAGGCTTTCTTCATTTCTTTTATTGTTTCAATTTTAAATCTCACAAATTGGCTAATGCCCCTTCTGGGTTGTTTGTTCAAGCCAGTTGCCATTAGAAGCCATTGGGAAGAAAGAAGTGCTTCATAATGAATCTGAAAAGAGCTTATGCTATCAAGTTCTTAATAGACAGTTGTGCAGCCTTGAGCATGATCGGCACAACTGGTGGCTGCGTTCTGGAGATCCCCTAATGATACAATAAATGGAATAAATGAGCAATGGAGAAAGAAGTGACTTGGAAAATATCTGGCTGACTTAATAAATACTAGAGGGAAAAGATAGGACAGTATTTATCTTACATGGATGAACCTATTTTACTTGGATTGAGTGCACACAGGTATACACAGGCACACACATGCACACACACATGCACACACACTTCCTTTGCTTTAGATTTGTGAAGATTTCTTGGTTTTTATACTGACAGTAAGTTGACTTGCCTTGATTTTAAGTATAAAGAAAACTCTACCTTACCCAGAGCATAATTTGTCTTTAAGTCTGTTGGTATGAGGGGACATCTCTGGGGTTTGACAGTCACCCAGAGAGAGAAGACAGCTTAAGGGTTCAGAGGCAGAAATTGCTTTCACTTAGAACTATTTATCATTGTGCTTAACTTCTATAGATTTTTTTTCTCCTGGGCCTTTTTTTCTAATGCAAACACCTCCAAGCTACCCTTGAGAAGCTTGAATGTCCAAAGTTTTTGCACTCATATACTAATCTGAGGTGTTATGCCATTCAATTATTATGTAACTGAAATAGCCATTATTTATTTGATATTATACACTTAAGAGGCAGTCTATGATTTCATTTTCACAATAAATAAATGAGGTATTAATATCATTTTATTTTATAGTTGAAAGAATTAAGACCTACAGAAGATGGTGAGGATAATTTCAAAATGATCTTAATAAAAGTATTTACAGATATTTTGCTGAGATTTTTTTCTGGTTCAAAAATACTCCAGTTTTATTAGGAGTTAAGTTCCAAGTGATATCTTTCAGCTCTTATTCCAATAAATCTCATTGACCTCTAGATTAAATTCAGGGACATGTGTAGTAAATCAGGAGTACAGTCTCTTCTCATTCAAATTTCTTGCTCACTGTAGGCAATTCTAGGAAACTAATTGCTATTTCTATTTACTTAAATTCACAGTGATAGAGCCTCTTTTACATTTGGGTTTTCATGAAGAAAGGCACTAGGCATATTTGTAAGCCACAGTCTTTAGATAAAGTATCCTAAGACCAACAGAAACAGGCCCAGTTCACTAACCACATATATTTAAACTTACTGAGGATTGTATTTTGAAAGCTACAGATTTTAGTTATTCTTTCTTCTTATGTCCAACACTTTAGTACTGCAATACCATATCTGGTTTGCCTTTCTAAGACAAGGAAATGGCAGGGAACTCACTTGAGAAATAATGGAGAAATATATAATCTTGCATTCTCTAGGGTAAGACTCATATTTACCAAAAGCAATGAGTACTAAAGGAAACTCGGATACAACTGCTTCTTTAGAAAGTAGGAATTTTTGTAATTAGATAGTTATGAAAATCTTTTAAACCATGCCCTTTCATTGAATATCAGATTATTACCTGGATGGTTCCAATCCCATCACATACAATATTTCCTAACCAGGAAGAGAACCTATGTAACCAATGAAGAATGATTAAACACATGCAAAATTGCTGGCTTTGAAGGTAAAGGAAGGGGGCCATTAACAAAGGAATGCAGGTGACTTCTAGAAGGTGGGAAAAAAGGAAACAGATGTTCTCTGGAGCATTCAGAAAGGATGCAAATTTGCTGACACTAGTGTGAATTGTGTCAGATTTTCAAAACATAATATGGTAGAATAACATATCTGCTTTACTTTAAACCATCAAGTTTATGGTAGATTTAATAGAAAGCATATAAATCTAATAAACATGAAAGGTTGGACATATACACTAGCAAAGTCCTACATTATATCCCACCCCACTTTCCATTTGCTCTCTCATAACCTAGAGTACAAGGTCTACTGTGCTTTCTGAGTAAACCTGTGAGCCATGATTCTGCAGCTTTGACTGTACAATGTGGTCAAGCTGTGATTTTGGACTTGAATTCAAGTATTGACTTCTCCAGATCATAAACATTCCACCTCCATTATCAAAGATTGTCCCAACTTGGTAAAACTTTATTCTTTGATCCATCAAAAAAATATTTACTATTTATGTGCTATGCGCCACTTTTATAGTGATTGCAGAGACCCAACAGGGAAAAATGGACAAAAATTACTACTCACATTCACCTTGGGAAAAGGATCAGCAAACCATGGCTCAAGAATCTATGAGAACCATCATATGCTTAATGAAACAAATTTCATTACAACACAGATGTATCTAAATATTTTTATATTTTGAATGCTGCTTTTGTTGTAAAGATAGACTCTATAGTCCACAAAACCTGTAATAGGTATTGTCTGGCCCTAACTAGAAAAAAATTGCCAACTCTTGCTCTAGAGGGAAGACTAGTAATGGAACAAATATGACCATATGAAGAATGTTATGAAGAAATACTGTGAACTCTGGAATATTTTCAGAGTATGTAAACAGATTTAACATAATCTGGTAAAACCAGTGCGTGGGCAACATGTCAACAAACAGGTTCGGTATTCCTTGCTTTCATGAATCCCTGCCCTCTTTCTGTCAGATCCTAGTTCCCCATCATGCAACAGAAGGAGACATCAAATACACAGACAAAGATTTTCTTGACTTTAAGTACTAGCTTTCTAATTTCAGATGTGATGCTAAATAAAGTATGATACTTAATGATTCCTGAGCTTCTTATTTTAAAAATTTTCATAGAATACTTATGAGGATTAACTAGAAAAGTATTTTACTGGTATCTTGATTTCCACAATAAACCCCATAAAGAGATCTGTGGATCCATGCTCTTTGCTGTCATCTCCCATTTTTACTGCTGATTTGACTCTGTAGCTGCCTTTGATCAACAGAGAAGTAACAAATGTGACACAAGCAGAGACTCTAATATCAAGTCACATATTTCTCCATCTTCTCTAACCTCGCAACCTTCCCTGTAAGAATGTGCCTTGTATAGTCCGCTAGAGAATAAAGCAAGAGTGGCACAGTTGAATCAGCCTTGTTTTTTCAGGAAAGGGTCTAAGCATGAGAGAGCATCTTCTTAAAGTCTGGAGTTGCCTGATGAAACACCATTGGCCACCAACACATGAATGAGCACCAGAGACCCAGGCACAAGTGCTGAACTGACTCACTGACACCAGAATCAGAAACAAAATTTGATGTTTATTGCATATGCCTCTGCTTTATTATAGTCAGTACTTAAAAATGGTACCCTCTTGTCTTCCCCTCCATTGTCATTTGTATAACATAAATACCAGTGGCTGCCAACTGAGTGTGAAATTTTTACTACACTGTTGGGTAATATCTCACTTCTGGGTTTCCAGATAATATGCTACACACACACACAAACACACACACACACATACACACACATACGCACACAGAGTGTATTAAATGAATTGTGAGTCCTCCCAATTATATTCTTAAATACATGCCTGTCTGTTGCATTCTAAGAAGCTTTCCCCAAAATCACGTCTAAGTCCTTTTTCCCTTTCTCTTCAGGTGTCTACCATATCCCTTTATACTCTTGTTCCCAGCAGAATTGAGGAAGCTACATCATGTCAGGGTCAGAAAAGCCTGGCTTCTGAAGTAGGTCTGGAGATGGTTCCCAAAGAGACGTATTATTAAAGAAACAATGCCTTTGTCTCGGCAGCAAGACTAAGTGATGTTTATTTCCAGATGCTTTCCTGCAACACGAGGGAGGGAGAGCAGCTGCATGTCATTCGTGGAATGGCTCAGACAGGATAAGGGCAGCATTTAGAGGAAATGAGCAAGCTTATTTGATTTTGGGACATGATGCAAAATTCTGACCCCCATAGGAAGAAATGTGGTTTCCTTTTTATCATCGTACACTTGCTCCAAAGTTCAACATTCCTCTTTGTGGGGATGATGGCATTCATTTCTCCTTTACCTGAGCTGATCTGTAAGGAATTTTTGATTTGTTCATATGAATAGCTTCCTTGTTTCAACTTTTCACCCCACTGATTAAAGTAGAAAGGCAAGTGACACAGAGCACAGATTATGGAGTAAAACTGTTACATTTACAATATTATCTTAAACAACTAGCCTCCATTTGTCCTTGGATAATTTTCTTCTTCAAGACTTATTTTCCTCAGAATAGTAGTTTTAAAAAATACTGGTTGCATTTTGGGTATACTTAATAAAATGGTTAATTCTGAATTAAGAGTTTATCTCAGTGTAAACAAAGAGCAGCACTCAGTAAATACTTGGTTTTATTCTGTCCTCATCATATTGTTATTATTCTCCTGGCTGAGTTCTGAGGTTTGTTGGACTAAACATCTCACATCTGTTCTGTTGTCTATTCTCAATTTTGTGTCCTAGAATGCAACATTTAAATTATCTCTTTGGCCTCTCGATAGTCATCATCAATTTGTCTGTCTCTTCTCTAAGATTTTTTCACTGGCCCTCCTTTTCTTCTGGGATGACTGTCATTCTTTGTATTCACTACCTATGAATGCCATAACAGTGTACCACCAACTGAGTGTCTTAACAAAAGAAATTTATGTTTTTACACTTCTGGAGGGTTTTAAGGTCTTGGTAATGTTGTGTGTCCTCTATAACCTGTAGAGAAATATTTCTTGTCCTCTTCCTACCTGCTACTTGTCAGAGACTTTTGGCACTCTTTGGATGGTAGATGCATTCCTCATATCCTTTATCATCAAAAAGCATTCTTCCTGCATCTCTGTCTCCATGTGGGCATCTTCCTCTAAAGAGATGAGCCATATTGGATTAAGGATCTGCTTTCAGCCTGTTTGACCTCAACTTCATTAATCACATCTACGATGATTCTACTTCCTAGTAATGGCACAATTGGAGGTACTGATTTTCTGAAATTCCATGTATCATTTTGTGGGAGATAATTTAAACTATTAAACATGACTAGACCTTCAAAATCATTTTGCTTCTAATTGTTGTCTCTTCTCACTTTGGTCAGAGTTTCCCATCTCATCATCAGGGACATTTTTTAGTAAATTAATACTATCATGCACTTCTCTGTTGATTGAGTGTCTGTAGGTTGTGTTTCCCAGGTGGAACATACCCAATAGTCTCATTCATTGATTTCTTTTTGCTAAAGTTTATTTGTACATAAAACTCTCAGTTTCACCACTTGCCTCATTATAAGAACTGAACTGAAATATGTGACCTGTGTTTTGTAATTGTGCTACAGTTCTGCAATAGCTTTTGGAGGTTACTCCCTCATTACACTTAACTACAGTGTGGCCTAATTACATTTTCCTCTTCTTAATGGAACTGAGTGTATCTGTCTTTTGTATGAATGTATGGTAATGCAAAGAGAGTTACCTACATTTTATGGTTTGGATATTTATCTCTCAGGCCTCATGTATTCAGAGATAGGGCTTTCAGGTGGGGATTAGATCATAGGTGTGTTATATTCATCAGTGAATTGATCCACTGATGAGTCCAGAGCTCAGTGTGCTGTTGGAGGTGGAGCTTGTCAAAATAGTTGGGTCACCGAGAGTGTGACCTAGAAGAATATATCTCCCTCTCTTTCTCCTTCTTGGTTTAGCACTTCTCTCTGTCCCTTCTGGCCACCATGATGTGATCATCTTCATTCTGTCAAGGATCTTTCTCCATGTGCCTCCTACCTTGTAGGCAACCACTCCTGAATTGAAAAGATGAGCTAAAATAATTTTTTTCTTTAAATTGGGGGTGTTGGATATTGTGTTCCAATGACAAGAGAGTGATTAAGACAGGTTTGCTACCACAGAAGTAGATTTGTCATTGTGACCATACCTGACCATGTGGTTCAGAAGCCTTGGGATTAAACGCAGGAAGAGTATGGAAACATTTGGAGATCCTGACTACAGACGCCCTGGAAATCTATAAGGTGAGCTTGATAGGAGTTCTAGTCACAATGCAGAAAACCAGAATTCTGATAAAAATGCAGACAATAAAATATCAGGAGTTTTAGAAACAGGAATTACATTGGTGGTTAAATTCAAGAACTAGTATGTTACACTCTGGCAGAAAATTTGCCTACTCTTTGGTTGTGTTCAAAGACTGTTGGAAACTGAGATTAAGTTCATTGGACTAATTAATATGGTAGAGGAGATTTCAAAACAGGCCAATGTTGAGGCTGTGCCATGGCTACTCCTGGCATTTGATAGCCAAATGTACCATGAGATGCAGGAAAAAAAATAGCAGAGTTGAATAATTTGAAAAAAATTTTGCCCATGACCAGAAAGGAAACACCTGTAAATTAAGGGTCCATAAAGTTGGGTTCCATCAATTTTGACTGGTGATGTTTTGGCCAAGGAAAGTTTGGTTTCTGAAAAGCCTAATACATGGAAACACACACACACACACACACACACACACACACACACACACACAAAGACTACATGTACATTACATCTTGACAATAGGAAATATGTCTTGAGGATATCTCAGGAATCACATAGACCTTAAAATTCCCAGATTAAGTTTGCAAAATTGAAAGACTTTCCTTTAAGAAGAGAGCTCCTTGGCACCCTTCTGATCAAAGGCTGCTTAGGAAATTACACAGGATTGATTTAATAATGCTCAGCTATTCAGGCATGCAGTGACCACCACAGCTATGAAACTATGGGATCTGGGCACTGCTGGAATTGGTAGAAAACTTTGACATCATCCACCTGATGTTGATTTTATGGGCATATAGAATGCCATGTTTTTTGGGTAGGGGAGGCTTCAATTCAGATGAGAAGGCCTGGGAAGCCAAGCAGTGTGCCCCTGAGAGGGCAGTGTATGTAGATTGATACTGAAACCAAAAGCACAGGGGAGACCCCAATGAGTTGGGAAACCAGGAATGGGGAAGATTCAAGGAAAACCATAGGCAATGAACATAGCCTCTCTAAGGGATAAGTCATGCAAATAGCAACCAGCAAGGCTCAATGCATGGAGCCACCATAGCCCTTTGCAATTCACAATCCACTGGCTTGGGTGCTGGACATGGCACTGCAATATTTAATGTTTCCTCAGATGGGTTTTAATTTTTCTTTGATCTAATTTCTTTTTATTGGCCTATTCTCACTCCTCTCAGGGACTACTTACCTTAATCCATTGTATGATATTAATGTTTAACTTTGTTTTTTTTTTAACCAGGGGCTCACAACTAAGAGTTTTTCATGAGTCTGAGAAGAGACTTTGAAGTTGGACTTTTTAGTAATGCTAGAACTTAAAATTTTGGTGATTCTTTATGATGCAATTTGGATAGAAAGCCAGAAAGAAGTATTGGGGGGCCAAGAGTGGAATGTTATGTTTTAGATCTAGAATATCCCCCAAAGCCTCAGTTGTTAAGAGGTGAGGATGTTAAAAGGTGATTGGAACATGGGCTCACTGTATCCTTCAGTGGATTCATCCATGGATGAGTTCATAACTAAGTGTGTTCTTGGAGGAAGGGGCTGCTCAGAAGACACAGGCCACTGAAGGTTACCTAAAAGGATATATCTACTCCCAGGAACCTCACATCCATCTCTGCTTCGTGGCTGTGACTATGTTGACAGATTTCCTCTGCCCTAGCTGTTCCACCATGACTTTCCTGCTTTAGAGCCAGCCAACCATAGACTGAAAATGTGATCAAAATAATTCCCCCTTCCTTAATTTGTGGGTGTTGACTATTGTGTCCCAGTGTCTAAGACAATGTTAGATTCTCAATTATTATTTTTTAAATGAGTAAAAATATGTGGATGATTACACTCATTAAGCAGCTATTATTTTTTAAGAAGCTATTAGTTTTAAAGAAATTAAATTAAATATACTGCCCGAGGTATGGAGATGTTGGAACTTCAGCAGATTGTTAGTGGAAAAGTGGAATAGTGTAGTTAGTAGAGCAAAAAAATGTGATGGTACCCCCAAAATTGACAATAGGATTGCTACTTAAATTGACACAAAAGTAATTCCACTTCTACTTATATTCCCAAAAGAGTTGGGAGTAGGCACTTGAAAAGCTATTTGAATAATGAAGCTCATAGAAACATTATTTACCATAGCCAAAAGATGAAAGAATTCCAGTTGCCTCTATAGATGAATGGGTATACAAGCAACAAAGACTTGTATGCATTGTGGTTGATGCATTGTGTCAGATTGAGAAGTCTAGAAACTTAACTAACTTCCCTGACAACAGCCAATTCTTTGATTTTTCTTCTAAATTTATCGATTTCTGAAAGATAGATTAAGATCTTTAACCCTAGAACTATGGTTCGACATCTTCCTTAAACTGCCCACTCACTGTCTCTCTGAATGCTTAGGAAGGTGGAAAACTTTTTTTTGTAGCCTTTTGTAGATAATTGGAGATATGACAAAATAAAGAGTGAAAGAAGTTTCTAGAAAATGGAAAAGTGATGGTTACAAAAATTATAATACATTGTTTCTTGGGCTGTTATACATTTGATAGTGGC
>RJWT010042536.1:0-12117 GCA_004365215.1 Cuniculus paca | reverse complement strand
TTTAGTGTGATGGACACACTTGATTGTGTCAACTCTATTGGGTGTGTCATAGAGGAGGGACCTTGAGTACCGTATCTGTTCCCTTGCCTTTTCCTCTCAGGCATTGCTTCCCTGCTTTGTTTCTCAGCCACCATGAACTAAGCATCTTTCCTCTGCCACACCCTTCTTCTACAATATTTTTAACTTGAGCCTGTCAACTGTGGACTTAGTCCCCCAAAACCATAAGTCAATCTTTTCTCTTTTATGGTGTGGGTGGCCAGTATTATATCTCAGTGCCAGGGAAACTGTCTAATACATCTTCTTATAGAGCAATAATCTACCTTTCCATACCTGTATTTTATAATTGTTATTTAAAAATTTATAGCAACTGATAACATTTATCTGGGTCTTGTTACTGTAAGTATAACACTTATGCAAGCTAACAAATAAACAATGTTATGGTTCTACCAGTTTCAATTATCTAGAAAATTAATTTATGTGGAAAACAGTTCTCTCACTATTATAAAGGGTTACAGCATCAGTTTGGGTACAAAATATGATTTATATTTAGTTACCCATCCAACAGTAGAGTTGAAAGTCTAAATTTTAACATTCTGAAGGTCTTAATATAACCATCAGATATATTTTATGAATGGTACATATGGGAATTTAGGATACCAGATTCCACCTAAGTCTAATTTAAAAAGAGTAGAATATTTTTATGATCAGACATTTAACACTGACCTACCATTTTCCATGGTATTTTTCAGGCTATCAACTTCAGTTTGATGATTTTTGCTAACAAATCTGCACTCACTTTCTATATTGAAAAACTACATTTTGCTGGGCATACTACATGTCTAATTATAAATTCACCTGGACTTATACTCTCAGTTGCACAGTAGAAATCACCAGAAGGGAAATGAAGAAATTTCCTCTAAAAGAGAAAAAGCAAATCTACTCTTTCTAGTTATTCTTCTAAACCTTAAGAATATACGAATGTTAGAACATCAGACCCTGAATTTCTTTTTAGGAGAAATGCTCAAAGTGATAGGCGTTTCATGTGTATAAGGGTATACCCTTCTAACATTCAGGATATCTGCTAGGAAAACATCAAACATTCTGAAAATCAAGGGAAGAAATTTGAAATTTTTAAGGAGCCCCAAAAATAGAAGTTCAAAGAAAATGCTATGCCTTGGCAAAGCTTTTAGACATTAAGGGTGTATTTTTGTCTATTGGGGTATTTTTTGCCCAATATGTTGAAGAAAAGTTTAGTGTGGCAGGTTATGAAACCTACAAATATTAGAATTCAGTAAAAACTTTCCCTTTCCTGCAGTCAAGGTAAGCTTATCCTAGCAAACTTTAGCTACTATGAAATAAGCATCTTCCTAACCCACATATTTCTTTTAATAATTCTTTGATAATTTTAAAAGTTAAATTATATAATTTCCTACTTTGAATTACCTAACATATTATTTCAACTTAGAATAGTAAAAGAAGAACAGCCCTCCTCAACTATATATTTGGAAACATCACTTGCTATCTAATAGAATAATTATTGTTATTTTGGTCTCCAGATTAAAAGCAAATGGCAGGTAGAATGCAAGTAGGGATCGCTGGGAGGAAGGCCAGAGGAAATTGCAGTTAGAAATGTAAAATGTGTGCAAGAGTTTGTCTAAGGAAAAGCAAAGCCACTATGTTTGGAAAAGGCTGAAATCTCATTATTTTGCAAGAGGTACATTAACAACTGCAAAAGCTTCAGGAATTCCAGGTAATCAAGAGTCTCAGAAGCTCACTGAGCCAGCATACTACTTCCCATGAGTGCTGCCTCTATAAAGCAGATTTTTCATTTTCACATTAATAGCATGGTTGAGAAGCTCTTGATAGAGAAGCTTCTGGGGGAATGGAATTTGTCTGAAGAAGAAATAAGCTTGGAAAATCTAGAGTAGCCATAACTAAAGGCTGTAATTTACTTCCCTACCAGGACTTTTTTTTTTCTCTTTTTTTTTGAATGGGGGAAGTTCTGTTTTTGAAATCTTGATATGTTTTTACCAATCTAGGATTCTTTGAAATTGTTGAGGATCACAAAGTAAATTTTTAGAATCTATTTTGTCAGGTTTTTTTTTAAATTAAAGTATTAAAAGAGCTAGAAGGAAGAGACCAGATATTTCCCCACATTTCCCCAAACAGTTGTATTCATAATAAATCTGTAGCCTCTGCTCCTCTGTCTTCTATTACTCCTCGAGCTGCTAACTGTATCTGGAGGTACAGTGATTGCTGGTCCTGTTCGCTTCATTTCCACATTTTAACTCTACTCCTTGATCAATGCTCGCCTACCTCCACACGCTTTCTCCCCGATGCCCTCATCTCGTCACAGCACCATTTCAAGTGCAGATTTCCCTGGTGGAGAAATATAACAGGGTCTGAAAACAGAACAGCAGAATTTGATACTTATGTAGATAGACAAGACAATTTAGTGAGCTTTTAAACAGAAAAACCAAAAGCCAAAAAGAAGAGAAAGGGAAAAAACAAATAAGTGGAAATCAAGGGGCAAATTGATTTTTCTTATACTTAAAACTTGTTACAGCCCCAAAGAGTTTTACTCTATAAATATGCAAAGGAAGATTTGTGTTTAGGAGATTGTTTAGTTTTATAGGGCTAAGAAAATTTGCTGTAATATTAAAAGTTTGTTAAATTGGATCATAGTTTTCTTTTTTTTTTTGCATGTGATTTGATACAGTCAACATACCTAAATCTCTAAAGATATATATATATCTTTAGCTAAAGCTGTAATAATATGTTAGGTTTGGTATATTTTACATAAATAAAATTAATATACACCTGACTCTCTGTGTCCATGGGTTCCTCATCTGTGGAGTCAACAAAACACAGATTAAAAGTGTTTGGGAAAAAATTCCTTCTCTATTGTTTCTCTTCCAGTAGGAATCCTCATTCCCCCAGTAGATTCCTCTCTAGAACTGGTTCTTGTCAAGATTTGGAACAGAATGGTAGATTGTTTCTCAGAACCTTTAAAAGAATGTTTAGTTTTCCAGTGTCAAAGCAGAGGACCAACTAAGAGTCAAAAGTTATGAGTGATTTAATTTATTGTATTGTTTTCATGCTGGGGAGCAAAATGTGGCATCATACCACTTTTCTACTACCAGATGAGTGCTGAAGTCCAGGCTGTTTTCTGTTGCATTCTTAGTGTGATTTCTTATTCTGTGCGTGATTAAGAACAGGCTCGAAATAGACCTATGCTGACCCATAAGGTTGCATGAGAGACTCCATCCTAATCTTCCCCATACAGACACTGTTGGCACAATCTAAGGTAGTGAGAGAGACTCATTACTGCTAGAAAGTGGTAGAAGTCCAGGCTTGCTGCTTGGGTTCTCCTGGTGACACTTTGGTAGGGAGGAGAAGGAGACACCTCACTACTTCTGGTTGGAGATGAGAAGGTTGTTTATCCCCAGGCAGAGTTCCAACTTTGACACCACTTTGGTGAGGGGTAGGAGCTTTACTGTAGCCGGAATGAGTGTCTCAGAGTGATATCTGGACCCCATGGTAGTTCTAATTTTAACTTTTTAAGGAAACTCTGTGCTGATTTCCATAGTAGCTGTACTAACTTACATTCTCATGAGCAATGTAGAAACCCCCTCCCCCCACCCAATCCTTGCCAGTATTTACTGTTTTTTGCATTCATGATTATAGCCATCTGAGTAGGGTAAGATTGACTATTAATGTAACTTGGTTTTGCATTTCCCTAATGGCTAAAGATGTTGAATTATTTTTCATATATGTGTAGACTCATTTTTAAAGGCTCCATCACTTCCCAATATCGCCACGTACGGGACCAAACTTCCAATGCATGGTCATAAGGGGGGCACGTTTAAACAATATATAAACCTTAGCAGCATGCATTATTAGTATTTTGGGGTGGCTGCTTCTCCAACACACAGCCTATAGTCTGGGATATCTGAGGACAGTAGAAAATCAGTAAACTAACTACCATGTCATTCCTTAGTTCCAAGATACCCATCTAATCTTCCTTTCCCTTCCTTTGATTTACATACAATATTCAGTTTAATACTAATAGAAACAATATTAAACAAAGAGAAGTAAATCAACTATTTCATCTGACTGGAAGTCCTGAACCTGGACTTTCAAATTCTATGGTTAATATTTAACCAAAGTTTAAAAATTGGGATACTTCAACTATCAAATTATATAAAAATATAAGTGCATAATTTTTTTTCTTAGATATGTACTGGGACTTTTGAAACTTACACAGCACATGTCTTTTTTTTTTAATGGTCCTGTGTGGCGGGGGGTGAGAAATACACCACGGTTGTGGGGATAGAACTATTGAATTATTGGGTGGAATATGCTTGAAATGCAACTATCTATCCCTCTCCCTTCCCAGGAACTTCAGGTATGGTGCCCAGTAGTCTGTTTTCAAACAAGCCCTGAAGTGATTTAATTGTGAGCTAACATTTGAGAATCAGTGAATAGGATCCCTATTGTTTAGTATAGTTTGTCATTAGGAGGATGCCCCAAAGTGTATAGACACTAGTAAACTGTGCTTCTTGTGTGTACCTCTGTCCTACAGGTTTCTTATGTAGACTCTTTCTTCCTCTTCCTTAGTTTTAGGAGTAAACAAGAGGAAAGAAATTTGGCATAGTTAACGTTTAAGTTACCAGTAAAGTTACTCGCAGTTTTGAAATGGGTAACTCAATTTGGATAGACCATTCAAATGTGAATAATATTATACAATCTGAGCCTACTTTACACTCAAATTCCAGAAGTACAAGCATATGTATATATTTTTTTCTTAAATAAAATATATTTAGAACTCCACTACTGTAATTAATAGAAGGAACTGGCATCTTCCAGAATGCAGCAACATGTAGAGCCATTATTGCCTTTGCAATACAGGAGGAGTAGATTGAAAATGAATAGATTTAAGGCTTTTTTTGAAGAAGATCCAAGATATGCACAGAGGCCATAATGAGAAGGGACTTATGTGGGACTCTGCCAAAACAAACTTGGCTGCCTCACAAGTTTAGCTAGGGCTTGGGGAAAGTGGGATCTTTGTCTTGTAATGCCTTGAGTACCCATGATATATGGTTGATGTTCACTGTGTTGGGTATTTTTATCCTTTATTATTGGCAGTATTTAAGGAATTTAGCAGTAATCCTATGATTTTGTAGACAGAGGAGCACCTGGCTTTTAAAGAAAGCTGTTCTCTCAGTGTTATGTTAAAGTACAAATAATGTGCAGTAAGGGACTTTCTCTAATTCAATTGGGCATTATCTTCATTGTGATTATTATATCTTTAGGATATCATAATTCTAGATTTTCTTTTGACATTGTAGTTCATTATCATCCACCTGAAGGATTCTGTCATGTTTAAAACCTCCTGTATCTCAGGGGCAGGTAGAATCACATCTCACTTGCTCCCCTAAAAGACGCAAAATCAAATTACACCAAAAGCCTCCTTAGAGTACAGCTCTTTGCCAATTACTTGAATTATTTTCAGCCACTTTGGCATATTTCCCCTCCAGATGAAATGAAAATCTTTTAGTCTGCACCAGTGAAGAATTTTATATTTCTTAGTGCATCCACATATACGGCATAATGAGAATAAAAGCTTCTCGGCCTCACAGATCTTTCCTACAGTGCCATAATGCAGGGAAAATAACATCCATTTCTAACACATGAAGTCCACATATTTTCTAAAGAAGAGAAGGACATTAACATTACACAAGAAAACTATTTGCTCTTTGCTTTAAATTTCCAAATTCGAGCACACCAGAGATTTCAGACTTCAAACCTACATACATCTGTGCTGAGACGCAGCGCCTCTGAGGTGCTTCATTATTGGCACTTAAAGCTGGTTTCACGAAACACCTGGTCTGAGTAAGCAATGTGATCAGAGAGTGTCAGCAGGGCAGACAGATTCTAAATGGAAGATTGCTACTTACCCGAAAGCCATTTTAAAGCAAAAACCAGCAGTATCAGCAAACCAGTAACAATAACTTAAATATTCCAAAGTACATTATTAATGGTTGCAGCCCTCTGAAGATCAGCTGACTTCTTTTTTAAAGTTTTTGTGTCTCAAGAGATCAAGTTGTTTCCCTGCATTTATAATTTCGTAAAACTATTATTTTTCATTGATAGCCTTACTTATACTTTATTATTCCCAATTGCCCCTTTGTTTTTCTTTCTGATTTGTGTTATTTCCTTTCTCCTGGTGCCTACAGCAGCATTCACTGAAATCACGGTCTGTGGCTCAGTATTCTTCCTTTTTCTCAGTAGCACAGCCCTTAGGATTGAATCCTTTGCCTAAAGCATTAAGAACTTGGGGGAAAATCGCTACTCATTGCTTTGCTTGCAGTTCTCATTTGGGCTGGTGCTTGCAGAAATTGAACTGAACTTTCCTCACTGTTACTGCATCTGTAAGGTAATTGCTGAAACTTGTTGAGCCAATCAGAGCTGCTGTTCTTGAGATTTGCAAACATGAAGAATTCGACGAAGCAATTTGTAAACCTTATGTGGTACATCCCTCTTAAAGTCACACTGTTCTCGAAATGACTTTGTATGACTGGTTTGAAACAGTCACACTTCAGAATTCTATTTTGTAAGCTTTAAATATTAGTTTTTTTTAAAGCCTTCTAATTTATGTGGTTGATTTGTATTGTACAATCCTTAGATGAAAAGGGCTTGAAATTCTTTAGTAGTATTTTTTCTGATATTTTCAATAATTCAAAGAAATGTCATTTAAAAAAAGAGAAAACATACACATATACAAATATATCTGTGAAAAATAAGAGGAGGAATCTTTTGTCTAGCCATTAGAATATTTGTCTTCAATGCCCAGATATTCAGAGATGGCTCATTACTATTGATTTCTGAGCTGGAAAAATAAAATGTTTTAAAGAGAGTGAGACACAGAGACAGAGATAGTAAGGGTTTCTCAGGCTAGGAACAAGCTCATGGAACCTAGGTTTATCTGTTCTTTTATTGAGACAGTGAATGAACAAAATATATACTTATGTGTTGAACCATATCACTCCTGTTGCAAAATTTAAAGTAACTTCTTACTTAAGGGAAAATATTGGACTGACCCAGTTTAATCTTCATGAAGGTTTACCTAGCTATGTTACCCCTTTTTATTTGATGTCCTGATTATCACTGTTTTAAAGGAAGAATCACTAAAAGGTATTTCAATTTAAAAAATTTTAAAACATTTCTCCCCTGTAGAACCATCATTAAAAAGATAATCATTCACAGAAACTCCAACTCCACATATCTTATTACATATTAACCTTGTTGTCTCAGTCAATATTTTAAAAAGCTACATTTTACACAAATCTTAGGTTAATGTACTGACTTGGCAAGAAAAGTACTATTTTGGAACTCAAGGGAAAGGCTGGGAAATTTAAATTTGCTTAAGACAGTGAAAGTGAGTACGTTTGTTTTGTGGAGACTAAATTTAAGAAACTTGAGAATAAAAGTGGGTGGAGGAGAGATAGAGCTTATTGCAATACCGTCCATAGCAAGCACGTGAGAAATTTCAATGCAATATGGCAGTTTTAGTGACTAATACAAATCATAAATGCTTGCAGAGTGCTGCGCATATGTTAACGTGTACATAATGATGCTTGATAGGGCAATTATTCCTAAGGCATTCGAAGAAGTAAAAAATCTGGGATTTTGATAGGAACAGTGCACTTGCAGGAGTTTGTAATGGTTGTAAAGGAAATTGGGGGGAAATAACATTGGAGGTGTATTAAGTTAGATTAATTATGTACTATGATCATTAGTAACTTTGTTCATGACATATTCTAGATGCTAACAATTACACAACACGATTATGTAGTATATCCCTTATATTTCATAAAATCGAATTGTAGTGAACATTAGAATTACGAAGTTGTAATACATTTTCAACAGTTTATTGAAGAATAAATCATGCATCAATATACAGGTGTTAAATACACTTAATGAAAATACTTGGATGAACACAAGTAGACATTCTGGTGAAACAGGCACCATTAGGATAAGGAAATGAGCATACTATCAGTAAAGTTTCTAATAAGGGACAAGAACTTGATTACAAATATGATGGATGAAATAGAGTCTACTTTGAGAATGTGGAATATTTTGAGAAAAATCTTAAGAGTACTCAAAATAGAAAATTGGATGGGTAACTCATATAAGATATAAGTTATGTTAAGGAGGGCAGAAGAAGTTAATAGGAGATTTGCAAATCTGGTCAAGAATTCTCATGTCGAAATTCAGGGAATTGAAGGCTTTTCAGAGATTTGAGGGAAGAGGAATGTAAGCATGCTTACAGAGGATAAAGCTGCCCATCAGAATGCCCTGAAAATGATGGCTAAAAATTGAAAAGTAATTAGGAGTGTAAAAATTGGTATAGATTTCTTCTACAAAATCGCTTTATTTATAATTGGAAAATTCTCAGTCCTAGCTAACTAAGGAGATTTTAATGCTAATTAGTTTGTTGCAGTGACAAGACCTCGTTTTCTCACATAAACATACTTTTTCTTCCTTTGACTACAAAAATATTTTCCCTTCATTTTATCAGAATAGCTCATTTTGATTACACTCAGACCTCAGTGTATCACCTACACCTACCCAACTAATCTGAGTAATTAAAGAAAAACGATGCATGATGCATTTATAGTTAAGTGAAATGAATATATCTCACATAACAGCTGGATTCCTATACTTGGCAACAAAACACTATTTGAGAAAAGCAATCGTCTTCCTGTTGGCAAAACACTTCACTGGTCTCTCCAATTTGAGTCCTCTTCAAGATTTAGTGTCTTCTCACTTTGTAATGCACAAACACTAGTTCCAGATGGTCAACCTTGTCATATGCTATTTTTATGCTGTACTTTAGATTTTTAAAGTGGGAACAGTTATTCACCAAACGAAATGTATCACTTGTAGTATACATTAGAGCAGCTTTTCAAATCAGCATGCTCAGCTAGCTGCTGATGAGTTTAGTACACTCTGAGGAGAGAAAGCAAACTTAAGTCAGATAGTCAGCAGACATGTAAGAGTTCTTATGCGTGGAGCTGATGGGAATTGAGGACAACACAAAAAGAGAGAAGATAAGAGCCCTGTCCTTGAGGGGTTTCTAATCTAACTTGGAGACTAAAAGAAATCATCCACGGGTAGTAACCTAGTAAAAGTGTCATGTCTAGAAATGAAGAAACACTCCCCCTACACATACAGACACACACCCACACACACACACCCACTCCCCCTGCCCACACACACTGTTATACTGCAAAAGGCCTCCAGAAGCAGGTAAATTTTCACTATGTCTTAAAGGAGAATGTCTGCCTTTCAGTGAAAAGGGTTTTATTTGAAATGTGAAAACAAGTTAATAGAAGAAAATGGATAGATACTATTTAGAGCAACTACTATTAGTTTTGGGTGGAGCAACAAACGACACATAAGGGACAAGTTGTGATACAGCAGAACTGGACAGAGAATTAACTGTTAGGATTCCACATGGGAATGTAACAGAAAACCACTAGAGATGATGGAAGGCAACAAGATGGCAACTTAAAGCAGACTCGTTACTGATTACGAAAACACAGGGCAGGATTACCAAATCAGCTTAGTAATTGGAGCATTAAAAAGTCTATTCTTTTAATCTTGCTACAGAAAAAGATGGTGAATTCATTGTTAAGTTTTAATTCTCTGTACAAATCAATTTTCCGGTGTGGTATTTCAGGGATTATTTCAGGTCGGTGCTTCATGAATTCAAGTCAACAAGAGACATTGCTGCCTTTACATAGGGAAGACATGGAGTAGAAAGGCTTGTAGAGGTATGTAAGAGTAGAAGAACTATCACCTGTTGAGAATCAACTTAATTAAGATAGAATGAAATCATTTTCTTCATTTCTTTCCATGTATCATACACTTTGAATCATTATAAGTGGTATTAATTTGTAAATCAGATTATTGTTCATGCCTTGAGCATCGAGTCACTTCTTTCCTGAAAGTAGCGTGAATTGATATTGAGAGACGCTTCATCTTTTCTCTAAACATATGGTTTAATTTTTCTCTGGCCTTATCTGCTTTGTACTTCTGAAGGCTGTACTTCACACATCCAGCTGACTATCTATGTGAGTCTGGGAGTCTGGGAGTGGGTGCTGTAAGACGCGAGGACTGTATTATTTTCATAAGTCCTACAAGTATTGACTTGGAATCCTGACTTTCTAAAATCATAGTTTTAAATATCATTGACTCATGAATTTTTAGGATGGAGACTTTGCGTAGAGGTCATTTCTTCATTTAACACTTTGCTGTTACTTACAACCTCCTTAGAGGGTGTAACCACATGATACATTCTGTCCCTTAATATACATGCAAATGTGAACAGTAAAATGTACACAGGCAGTCATATGACTTTCTTTTAAAATTTAATTTAAAATCATGCTAGTTTATGTTGTTTATTGAATGTTCCTCTGCTTTTTTAAAATTGGTTGACCTCAGTGACTCACCTGGTTTAGGAGAATTCTGGTGACCAACCGAAGCAAGTCACTATCTAGACTTGATAACTACACTACATGAAATGGGCATACGGCCGATGATGTTTACACTGAAGTACCATAGCCCAGACGAGGAATTGCTGATGGCACACATGAGGGACATGATTGTGGCGAGTGGGCTGACTGATACATTTGGGTCAATGGCAACCCATCTAGCCCCCTTTGTTGATCACCCTACCCATGATGCTGTTGATGCCTTGGCCAGACTGAGACATGAAAATGAAATGCCACAATAAGATGAGAACTGTAAAAGCAGAAGACTTTCCTGTGTGCTCTACACCACACACAGTAGACTTCCTCAGCATTTCTATGGCAAGGAAAGGATCATCTACCCTTGTGGAAACCGGTCAGAGTAGGAGAAATTGTATTATGATTGGCCTACAGTAGGAATTAGCAAGTATTTCTATGAAGAGCAAAAAAGAAAATATTTTAGCTTTGCGGGGCACATATTTTTGTATTACAATTGCTTATCCTAGCCCCAGAGCATTCACAGGCATGTAGTAATGAAGGGGCGTATCCGCATCACAATAAAGCTTTTTTTTATTTTAATGAGAAAAAACTATGACTGAATTTAACCCGAGAGCCACATTCTGCTCCACACTGTTACAGACTGGTATAAAAACTGGCTGGAGCTGGTGGGTGACGCAATCTTCCTGAAAGCGTAGGACCAATTTGAATTGAGCTGTTTTTTATTTTCTTCTTAAAGACAAAAAGTGTATCATTTGTTGGGAAGTAGTATCTGTGATGGTAGTATGCAGACTTCCTAATTTTGGTTCTGTGTTGGTCTTGTTATTACTACCTGCCTGGATATGCTGCTTTATAATAAATTCTTTGAGGATAGGAGTTTCAATACTTTTCTTGAGATACACCAGTTGGATGACCTGAATTACTTTTTACTACCAATCTGCTAATCCTTTTGTGCATCAATTGTTTATCAGTGTAGGATAGGTGTAATAGTTGTATATACTTATGTCTAGTATCTTCTTGCATTTTCATGTAGATTAACTAATAAACTTTTCAGTGGTGTATTTTCAGTACATGATTTATCTCCATATGGTGGCAGAATGAGAGCTTGAGTTAAAATTGTATGCAAGCCTGCTTTCCCCAGCAGGGTTTTTCTTAGGCTACCACTCCTGAACATAGTTTTCAGGACTAACAAATTAATTTATATAATTACAAATATGAATGAGTAATAGGTGTAAGGACAAAGTACAGTACAAAATGTGATAAGACTGCCAAGTTTAATTAATGATACTCGTGCTCACAGCTGGAGAAAAATGGACCATAGCACAATAGATTCAGCCTATGGATTTGGATTCCACAGGCTTCTATAGTCGATACAGATCACCCTCAGATGGCAAGAGCAGTAGTGATCCATATTGATGATGACTCTTGGCAGGAGCACACCCTGAGGATCTGCATGGCTCTGGGTTATTTTTATTGCCTGTATGTAGATGCAGTTTAACTGATGCTTTTGTCTTCTCTCATCAATGCTACTTGCCCCATGCTTACCAGGTTCACAGCACTGTTGTTTACTCAGCAAGAGACT
>RJWT010042535.1:0-12115 GCA_004365215.1 Cuniculus paca | reverse complement strand
GGACTACATTATACTTCATTTCTCCATGAACTGAAACCCCTCAAGCAGTAAGGAAGCCCTGGTTTGTTTGTTTTTCTCCTATCTTTCAGGTGTCATTATTTTTCATTGCCTGATGTCCAGTGTATTGAAAGCATCAGTGTTACATATTTTTAGTGTGTCAGGTTGGAGGGCAAATCCAGTGCTGGTGTCTTGTTAGATTCTTTTCTTTTGCACTTGTATAACCTGTCTACTGCCCAGGATCAGATAATGCGACAGTTGTATCAGTGACAATTGTTTTTGTTGTTAGATGAGAAGAGCCTGAGGACCAGGAATTGAGTTAAAGTCAGGGATTTGAGGAAGAATTTGGACTACAGCGTATGTGGTAACATATTCTAAGGGTAGCTCTTTATGACTCTGACCTTGAAAAACTTCTGAGTGTAAAGGCAAGTTGGAAAGACAGATGGACTTCCCTTCTAAAGGATATAAGATGTTTAAGGCTTGAGATAGACACAATATTAGTTCTCTGCCAGAGACATTCCAAGCATACAGTAAGAAGTGTCAGAATAATTATGTTCTAGTCTCAGATATTATCCTACATGAGGGTGAAAGTTTCATAGGATAGGCAGGTCATGTTGTGGATTACATGGGTTGTAACCCAAACTCAGAAGTTATAAATCACCCCCAAAGGCCATGATGGTGAGAAAATATGTGTGAAGAACATTGAGCAACCTTTAGCTAAGTTTCATATCTTCACCATTCATCTGCAGAGACAAACCTTGAGTGTAGTGATCATGTGTGATTTTTTTTAACCAGAATTTAAATGTTACTCATTATTATTAAATAAATAGTGAAGGGCTGGGGATTTAGCTCAGCAGCTCAAGTGCCTGCCTAGCAAGTGCAAGGTCATGAGTTCAATCCCCAGTACCATAAATAAATAAATAAATAAATAGTGAAGAGAAGCCATAAGAATATAGTCAATGTAGAAAAGCCTTTAGGGCTTGGAATCCAGCTCAGTGGCCTAAGCGCCTGCCTGGCAAGCGCAAGGTCTTGAGTTCAATCTCCGGTGCCACAAAAAAACCAAAAAAACAACCGAAAAAGTCTTTCTTAAAAGCCTTTAGAAACAAGTCAAACCTCAGTCAAGCATCAGAAAATGCTTGAATTCACAAAATTTAAAATGTCTCTTTTTTCTTCTCTCATATAGGCCTGCCTAATTTCTCTAAGTGATTTCTGTAGATCCTTCATCACATGGCTTGGTGACGGATTTGTGTGTCCCTTTTCTTTAGGGAAGAAGGTGCTGAGAAACTACTGAGAAAGTGTAGATATTTTTTAAACCCTAAATACACATTTCTGAATTGCTTTCCAGAAAAAGAAATATTTATTTCATTTTTGGATAGTAAAGGACATGCCTAGCATTTTTTTAAAAAGTGGAAAAGAAAGTAATGGTGTACATTTTTACCTAGATCAAAAATTTATAAATAAAACTAATAAGAGATGTCACCAAGTAAAAATATATACTGCTTCCAACAGATACAATATGTGTGATGTTAACATCCTTAACATACAAAGAACAGTCACAATAGAAAGGTAAATGACTAACAAATACAAAAAGGGTATTCCCCTTCATTAATAATACAGGAAATACAATTTAAATCAATTGAATATATTTCGTCTTTTAAAGTGGAAAAGATAGTTTTAAAACAATGTTCGTTAAGAGTACCACGAGAATTCTTCTGCTTTGTTACTGTTAACAAAAACCTTTCTTGAAAGCATTTTGGTGTTACTGAATAGGAGCCTTAAAATAGTTCTTACTCCTTTGACTAGTAATTCCATTTCTAATAATATAACACAAGGAAGTAATTGGAGATTTGCACAGAGGATTGTGGAGGGTAAAATCACTACAATGATAACCCATGGAACAAAAATAAATGAAACGTTTTTGTTAATCAAGTAGGTAAATTTACATGCCTATGCAGGTATTATGCAGTTATAAAGAAGTTTGTGTGGTAGAACACTGTAGTCTGTACATAAGAGTCAGGTGATGTGTAGTATAACAATTATGAATTTGCAAGTGTATATAAGGTGATGAAACTGGAAAATGCTATTTTACTGATAGTTTTTAGATCTTTGTTTCATAAAATGAAATCTAGAAATGTCATAAACTGGAGTTTTTGATACTATTCTCAGGCCAGCTACATATGTAGTAATTGTTAATGGTCCATGATTCTCAAAATTAATTGGTTTATATGCTTTATACTCATGTTGAGAATTGAGAACACTTATAACACTAAATCAAATTCTAGGTATCCGAGCGCATTCAGATATATCATAGGATTTTTTGGTAACAAATGAAAGAGGAGCAGCTCTATGTCACAAGAGGCCATGAGCTCACATGGCAGGATCATCCAATGCGATAGCAAGCAATATCCTCAATCTGCACTGAGGTCCTACTTGCAGGCTTCCTCCCCTTGTCTCTTTTGATAACCTTCTGCTTATTAGTGGAATATCTATTGCTATAATACAACTATTTAAAGTGTATTCTATTTAAGTCTGTCAAAATATATTTGATGTAATCTTAATATGTCATTTTGCCTGTTCTTATGATACAAATGGGTAGTAAAAACCTAGCGAAGTTTCTTAAAATTGTGTGACTGGACTCTGTTCCTTACATTAAGTTGGAATCTATTAGTCCTTAAAAGGAAGTAATAAAAGTGATTTTGTTCATCATTGTTTCCCTAGCACTTATATATCAATGTGTATCACCTAGTAGACATACTTCTAAAATGTTTTAAACTCAGCTGCATATGTTAGTAAAGAAGATGAAATCCAGTTGGCTTTAGTCCATAAAATATGGAAGAGGAATTTAAAAATTATGAAGTATTAATTTTGAGGCAACATAATATTTTATGTTTGGGCCTCAACGTATATTTTCAATGTAGAGGTTTCAAGAAGGACTCATTATTTCTTATGATTATCCTATTGTTTAGTTACAAAGAAGTGTTATATCTCATGCTGTGATTTTTGTTTTATTATTTCTTCTTGAAAAACTGTTAAATTGTGATTTGTGTATTATTCTTTTTACAATGTGCAGTGACATTTTAATCTAAAATAATGTTTTACCATAAAAGCACCATGTCTGACTTAATACATGTTTTTTTCCTTTCCCATTTTTTATTAGTATATATTTGCAATGCATAATAAACTTTCATCTGGGGAATTTGTACATATACATAGGTCATCTTATTCACTTTTACTTCTCCTTCCCCTCCCTGCCCTCTTGTTGCCCCCATTCCCAGGACCCTTTTGCATCTTCACTCAGAACTCTTTTGCATCTCCACAAAGTACCTTTGCTATTACCCTATTTCCTATCATCAATCTTCTCTTTTGCTCTTCAAATTATTTATAGTTTGGGTTCCCTCCAAGAGAAAGCATATGATATTTAACTTTCTGTATCTGGTTGATGAGGATATAGGCCACTTTCAAGATTTAGCTATTGTAAGTTGTGCTGCTGTAAGCATGAGTGCATTTATCAACTGTACTATGATGTCTGTAACTCTTTCGGGAAGATACTCAAAAGAAGTATAACTATGTCAAATGGAATTGCTATTTTTAGTGTTTTGAAGAGTCTCCATACTGATTTCCATAGTGGTTGTACAAGTTTACATTCCCACTAGCAGTGTAGCAGTGTTCTTTTTCTCTACAGTCTCACTAGCTTTTTTTTTTGTTTTTTGAGTTCTTGGTGATAGCCATTCTTTCTGGAGAAAAATGTAATATTAGTGTTATTTTAGTTTGTGTTTGTCTGATGGCCCAAAGAAGCTAAACATCTTTTCATGTATTTATTGACTATTTGTATTTCTTCTGTGAAGTGTCTATTCATTAAGTTCCCATTTTTTTAATTTAGTCTTTTATTTTGGGAGTCTAATATTTTTGAGTTCTTCGTATATTTCAGGTATTAGTCCTCTGTCTGAGGAGTAGCTGACAAAATATTTTTTCCATTCTATTGGTTTCTTTTCACTGTTGTTTTCTTTGCTGTGTAGCTTTTTAATTTGATTAATGGTTAATACCATTTGTTAATTCTTGTTATTATTTTTGTGCAATTGGGATTCTGTTCAGGAAGTCCTTGCCTATGTCTGTGTCAAGAATTTTATCTATCTTCCAGCAGATTTAATTTGTTTTAATATGTATGTCTGATTTATTTTTGATGTGATTTTAGTGCAGAGTGAGAGATACGAGACTAGATTCATTCTTCTGCATATAGATTATTGGTTTTCCCAGCATTCTTCACTTTCCTCAGGATATGTTCTTGGCCCCTGACTGAAGGTATCTAGGGTGATTTCTGCATTCTCTGTTCTATTGGTCAGCATTCTGTTTTTCTGCCATACTATGCTGTTTTTCTCACTGCAACATTCTATGCTCTTGTTGCTCAGGATATTTTGTCTATCCTAGATCTCTTCTGATTCCATATACATTTTAGGAGTGTTTTTTTTTTCTAGTTCTGTGAGGAATGTTCCTGATATTTTGATTGGAATTACATTAAATCAGTATATCGTTTTTGGTAATATAGCCTTTTTTTTTTAGTATGGCCATTTTGACAATATTGTTTCTGTCTATCCAGGAACAAGTGATATCTATTTTTCAGTGTCCTCTTTAGTCTTTTTTCAGGGTACAGTAGTTTTCACTATTGTACAAGGTCTTTCACTTCCTTGGTTAGGTTAATTCCTAGGTATTTAATTTTTTTTGAAGCTACCATGAATGCAGTTATTTGCCTGATTTCTTTCTCGATGGATACAAGAATGCTACTGATATTTGTGTGTTGATTTTGTATGCTGCCACTTTCATAAATTGGTTTATTCTAAGAATCTTCTGCTAGAGTTGTTAGGGTCCTCTGTGTAAAAGAGCGTATCACTGTAAGTAAGGATAGTCTGACTTCTTTCTTTTCTATTTGTATTCCATTTATTTCTTTTTCTTTTTCTAGTTGTTCTAGCTAAAGTTTCAAGTACTATATTGAACAGGAGTGGGGAGAGTGGACATCCTTGTCTTATTCCTGATTTTAGAGGGAATGTTTTCAATTTTTCTCTATTTAGTGTGATGTTGGCTGTGGTTTTGTCATAAATTGACTTTATCAGTTTCAGGTAGTGTCTTTTTGTACCTTTTTTGGTCAGTTTTACAAAAATCATGAATAGATGTTGGATTTTGTTAAAGACTTTTTCTACATTTATTGAAGTGGTCATTTTATTTTATTTTTTTAACCTTTGCTTCTATTTATGTGATGTATTACATTTATTGATTTATTACACTGAAGCATTCTTGCATCTCTAGGATTAGGCCAACTTGGTCATGATGTATGATGTTTGCATTAATCTGTTGCATTGTTTGCAAATACTTTTTGAGGATTTTTGTATCTGTGTTCATTAAGGAAATTGGCTTGCAGTTTTCTTTTTATATTGAGTCCTTTTCCACTTTTGGTATCAGGGTAATGCTAGTTCCAGGAATGAGTTTGGAAATATTCCTTTCCTTTCACTTTCATGAAAGAATTTGGAGAGTATTAGTGTTAGATCTTCCCTGAAGTTCTACTAAAATTCTGTGGTAAATTCTTTGGGTCTTGGACTTTTCTTAGTTTATAGCATTTCTATTATTTTCTCTGTTCCATTGCTTTTTATTGGTCTAGTCATAGTTTTTCATTTCTTCTTGGGTCAGTTTTGGTAATTGATATGTGTCTGAGAATTCATCCATTTATTCTAGATTCTACAATTTATTGAAATGTAAGTTTTTGAAGTACTATCTTCCAGTTCTTGAATTTCATCAGTGTCTGTTGTGTTTTGCCATTTTCATTTCTAATTGTGTTGATATGGTTCTTTTTGATAAATTTGGCTAAGAGTTTAGCAATCTTTTTATCCTTTCAAAGAACAACCTTATTATTTAATCCTTTGTATTGTCTTTTAACCTGAATTTCATTAATTTCCACTCTGATCTATATAATTTCTTTCCTTCTACTAGTTTCATATTTGGATTATTAATGTTTTTCCAGGACCTTGAGGTACATCATTAGATTATTTTAATGTGAGCATTTACTGCTAAAGCCTACCTTCTTAGAACTACTTTTATTGTGTCCCATTGGTTTGGGTATATTGTGCTTATATTGTCAGTTGATTCTAGCAACTTTTTAATTTCTTCCTTGATTTCTTCTGGAAATAGAATAAACCTATTGTTATTCAAAAGCGCATCATTTAGTCTCCATTCCTTTGCATAGTTTCTGGTTTCAAAAAATTATTTCTAGTTTCATTGTGCTATGTTCCTATAGTCTGTAAGGGATTATTTTCATCCCTTTATATTTATTTGAGCATACTTTATGACCTAAGATATGGGCTATTTTGGAAAAAGTCCTTGCATGTTGCTCAAAAGAACGCGTATTCAGTTGTTGGGTGAAACACTGCATAGATCTGTAGAGTCCATTGGTTCAATGGTATGGTTTAAGTTGGTTGATCTTCTGTCTGGTTGGCCTATTTGTGATTTATGATTTATATTGGTGTCTATCGTTCTTTTTATGTCCAGTAGTTTTTGTTTTATAAATTCAGGTGTGCCAACATTTAGTGCATTTCCTGTTGAGTTCTTCCCTGTACTAGAATGTAGTGGTCGTCTTTGTCTCTTCTGAATGATTTTAGCTTGAAGTCCACTTTGAGAGTAGAATAGCTAATAACTCCTTACTTTTGGGTTCCAGTTGCATCAAGTATCGTTTCTCATCCTTTGACTTTCAGTGTATGTGTTTCTTTGTTGATGAGGTATGCCTTTTCCAAGCAACATGGTTGGATTTTGGTTTTTTGATCCAGTTGGTGTCTTTTGATTGGGGAGTTAAGACCACTAACATTGCGAATTATTGAAAGGTATTAGAGAATCCTGTCATTGCATTGTTTTTCCAGTGTCGATTCCTTTTTTTTTTTCCTTTTGTTTAACTACATTTCCTGTTAGATGCATACTTGAGCTGTTTGGTGCTGGTGGCCTCCATGTCTCTGTCTTGGATTCCCTTAAGTATTTTCTGCAGTGCTGGTTTTAATGGTCATGAATTTCTTTAGTGTTTCTTTGTAATGGAAAGCCTTTATTTCTCCATCAGTATTGAAGGATAACTTTTGTAAGATACAGAAGTCTGGGTTGACAATTGTTTTCTTTTAGGATTTGAAACACCACTCCAAGCTCTTTTAGATTTGAAGGTTTGTGCTGATCAATCAGTTATTCTGATAGGCTTGTCTTTATAGGTTACTTGCTGTTTTTTTTTCTATAACTGCTTTTAGTATTAGGTTTTCATCCAGAATTTCTGGAATTTTGATGTGTCATGGAGAGGTTCTTTTTTAGTTGTGGCTTTTAGGGGTTCTATATGCCTTATTTACCTGAAAATTATTTTTCCCCCAGATTTGGAAAAATTTCTGCTATGTCTCCTTTACTCCCATAATTCTTAGCTTGCTTTTGTTCTTTCTTTCTTTCTTTTGAGTCATCTATTAGTTTTTGGATCCAGCTTTCATGGTATCTTGTTTTTAGGGTATCACTGAGTACATGATCTACTATATAAACCTTGTCTTTAAATTGTGACACTTCATTTTGGTTGCAACTGCTATACATACTTTCAATTTTTCATATCTTAGATATCCACTTGATTTCTTTTTGTAATTATTAATGTGTTACCAAAATGGTCATTCATATCTTGTATTGTCTTAATTCAATTAGGTTGTTTTTTGTAGCTTTTAGCTCTCTGAGCATTTTATTAACTCCTTTATCTGGTAATTTAAATCCTCTATAAACTCATTAAACCTGGTATGAATTTGTTTGTTTCTTCTTTGATCTCTTCACACATTTTAATCATTTGGTTTTTGAGTTCTTTGCCTGTAACTTTCTCTACTGCAATGTCCATGAGGTCAGTTTTGGGGCATGTAAAAGGTTTTCAGAGGGATCTTGTTACCTTGTTTTGTGTTCCTTTTTTGTTTTTGTGCTAAGAGTTAAAGATCAATTAGAGTAGTAAAACTCTGTTGCTACTATGGAGATTGCTTTGGTTAGTGAATGGATCCCTGTGATGTGACCTTAACTTTGCTTATATTTTGGTGTTTATACAACTCTTCAACCCACTCAACGTAATAGTATCAGTCCTGGTCACTGCATTTCAAGGAGAGAACAGCTCTTGGTTATATTAGCATCTACAGAACCAACTATATATCAATCATATAGTTTAAAACTTATTTTTGGGGCTGGGTATATAGCTCAGTACAGTGCCTGCCTGGCCAAGTGCAAGGTCCCGAGTTTGATTCCCCGTACAAAAAATGAAAAAACAAAACAAAAAACTTATTCTTAATAATTTCACACTTTTTCCCCCATAACTCATGAATACAACTGAAAACTGCTGATGGCAAGTAGTCTGGGATGTAGAGGGTGAGGGAAGGAGTAAGGAAGAACATAGTTCAGAAGGAAGAAGAAAACAGATAATAGCAAGTAAAAGTAAGAAAAGAGGACTTCGATTATGTTATTTTTAGATCTGGAATAGAAGTTGGAGAGGGAATTTGAGAGATTATCTGTTGGGGTGGAGGAAATGAAGAAGGAGGGAAGTATATTGGGGGAAACTATAAGAGGGTTGGAACCAGTTAATAAGCTGCGAAGAGGCTTGTGTTTGAATCCTCTGTACACAATTTCTGGTGGGAGTTAACCTAATATGACCATGCAAGATACTATTTAAACTAAAATTAATCAGTTCTTATTCTGTTCCATATATATACAGACCGTGTGTGTGTGTGTGTGTGTGTGTGTGTGTGTGTGTGTATGAAAAAGATAAAAGGAAAAAGGAAAGAAAAAAGAGATATTAAACCACACAAAAAGACACAAAAGAATCCTTTCCAGGACTGCTGAGCTTGCTTCTCAGACTGTCTGCAGGCAGAACTCTGTTAGGTTTAGGCTTCCCTCCTGTGGTTGTGACTAGCTGGGTGGTTTTGTATGTGTCCTGTGACCAGACATCTTCAGTTATTTTTGGCGGGGAGAACCTGGTTCTCTAATGATCTCTGGGGAGGGGGTAACTTTCTCAATCCCTGACTTCTGTTCTTGATGATCCCTCCTGCTGTTTATGCCTGTTCCTTCCATGCTGCTCCAGGAGAGTAAGATATGCAGGTGCCACTGATTCCACCAGTCTTATCACAATGTCTGCTACAAACTGTTTTGGTGCCTGTCATTATTTCCTGTCCATGCTTCTGATAGATTCTCCATCCAGCCTGCAATTCAGTGGCACTGAGTGCTCAGTGGGGGAGAACCCTTCTACTTGGACCTCAGCAGAGCCAATGGAAGGGAGATCATATGTGCTCCTAGCTGAGCAGTTTTAAGCAAGCAGTGGAGTGGATACTGCTACAGTACTGAGCTCTGTGACATTTGGGGGGCTGGGCAGTATGTGGGATACTCCATGGACATAGAGCTTGGTATTAGTTGGGGTGGTAGGAGTGTGCCCACTATAGCGCTGTTCCTTTTCTTTTGCCAGATCACACTTGTCCCAGCTACTCCACACCCCAGTCTTTTCTGGTTCCTATCCAGAGGCAATCCCTTGGGTTTTTCTGTCCCAAGGACTCTTTGGTCCTGTCAGTCACCAACCTCTGATTAATTTCCTGACTGGGGCTTTTCTTAGTCTCTAATCTGAAGGGTCTCTCTCCTGTGAATATCTTGGTCACTGCACTCCATTTCCCAATGTGAAAAGAGATAAGACAGGTAGGCACAGGGCAGAGAGTGCTCTGCTGAGTTGGAATCACAGCCAACTTCTTTCCTCAGGGCTTTTGATACTTTCCCAAGGTGGCATATTCGCTGGAGCTGCGCTGTCAGCAGTGTTTGGATTAAGAAACTACCCTGCTTTTTTCTCCCAACACCCCTGGTACTGGATATAGAACCTTCAAGTTGCCTTCCTGTGTCTAGGTTTTTGGTTTGCCCCCATTTACAAGTATCTGCACAGCCTGGCACATACCCTCTGAGTATCCTGTGAGTGCTCCTATCTCTAATCTACCATGATGGAGTCCTCCTAAATAAAATTTTAAAAAAATACTTCTAGAAGCAAATAGAAAAATATTCAGATCCTAGAGCTTGTTGAAGAGTTCTTAGAAATAACATAAAAACCATAACCTTTAAGATGAAAAACCTATAAACTGAGCTTCCTCAAAATTCAAAATTTTGCTTTGCAAAATATTCTGCTAAGAGGATGAAAAGACAAGCTATAAATTGTCAAAAAATATTTGCAAGACACATACCAAAGACTCATGTATAGTATAAAACTCTCAAAACTCAGCCTTTAAAAAGCAAGAAAGAAAACAAACAATCCAGTTAGAAAATTTGCAAAGAACATGAAGAGGCATTTCATCAAAGAGGATATATGGATAATAAATAATCATATGCAGAAATGTTCAACACCATTAACTATCAGGAAAATTTTGCAAATTAAAACCACAGTAAACTATCACTGGTTAGCTATGGCTAAAAAGTACTGACAACAGAATCTGGCAAAGATTTGGAGAAATTGGATCGTTCACATATTACTGATGGACTCTAAAGTGGTACCTCCACTAGGAAGGCTTAACAGTTTCTTATAAAGCCAACATTCACTTTCAGTTCTTGATTGAACATTCTTGAACATTTATCCCAGAGAAATGAAAATGTGCATACTAACAGCATACACACACACACACACACACACACACTCAAATTCACATACAAAAAAAATACACAAAAAAAAAAAAAACAAAACCTCTTGTACATACATATTTATAGCACCTTTCTTCGCAATAGTCTTAAACTGGAAATGACCTAGATATTTTTTAGTGGGTAATGGTTAAACTAAAGGTAGCACATCTATATCATGGAATATTACTCAGCAATAAAAAGAAACGATTGAAACACAATTTAGGCATATCTCAGAAACACTCTGGGTGTGAAAAACAGCTAATCTCAAATTGTGACATACTGCATGATTCTATTTTTATCATCTCAAAAAAAATAAAATTACAGAGATGGAGAACATATTACTAGCTGCCAGGGGTTAGGGTTGGTGGTAGAAACAGGGAGGTGGGTGAGACTTTTTGAGTTTGACAAAATTTATGTGTTATTTTAGTAAAGACATTTATCTCAGTCATTCTTTCTTCATCTTGACCTTAGATTAATATTTCATTTCATTTGGGTCAAGAAAAGAGTATGTAGGAGAGGGATGTTATTTTAACAAAACAGTAAAATGAACCAAATGAAGTTTACTTGACTTACTGTAAACTTTAATATAAAAGAACAACTTATTAGGTATATTCACAGGTTTCTTTTCTGGAGTTACTACCTATTAAAAGAGATCAGCAAATAACTACCACCAATAAAATAGTCTGAGGCTGCCTCCAAACTTAAGGTTGTAGGAAGTTTGGAGAAAATCATTCTATCATCTTTCTTTTGTCCATGACTATGCTTTCAAGAACATGTTTAACAGTTACATTAAAAAAAGTTCAGCCCCTTCCTCCACACCTGGAAGACCTCAGCAGCTGACAGGATCATCAGCCCCTCTTCCCTCGCACCTGAAAGACCTCAGCAGATGATGGGGCCACCCTTCCCCTGCACCCAGAATACCTCAGCAACTAATGGGATCACCGACCACCGTTCCCACCCACCCAAAAGACCTCAACAGCCCACGGACCATCAGTGACCCCTTCCACCACCTGCAGTACTTTGGTGGGCTAGTGGGAACCTTGGCAACACCTCCCACCACACGGAGGACCTTGGCAGGCCAGCGACAGTGTGGTGAGTTTGCCCCTCAAATAGAAAACCTCAGTGGGTCAACAGGAGCCGTAGCGAATCCTCCCCCCAGCTGTCGGACCTTGGTGAGCTGGCAACAGTGTGGATAAGTCCTTCTTCCATACAGAGAACCCTGCGTGGGTTGGTGAAAGCACTGATGAGGCATTCCCCCATGCAGAGGAACCTCAAAGGGCCTACAAAACTCACAGTGACACAGTAGAATTCGGGCTGAGGCACACACTGTAGACAGGTGAATCTGGTGGCCTGGAACAGCCTGAAGCCGCAGTAACAATAGGAGCTAAGGGTTGGCTTACACCAATACTCCTAGGCTAGTCAGTCTAGGAAGAATATAGGACACAACCAACAGACC
>RJWT010042534.1:0-12124 GCA_004365215.1 Cuniculus paca | reverse complement strand
ATCTCCATTTTCTTTTTCTATCTCTACTTTTCTTGTCTGAATACAAATGCAAATTTCCAAGTGAAAGACATCAGCATGTCCATAAATCTCAGTAAGTCCCTTTTGTTTTCCCACCAGAAGCCAAGATTTTAAACTTCTCTTTCCCCTTTTCTTGAAACAAATAGGTTTTCTTGGTATTGATTCATCTTGGTCTACTCCTAATTACCTATTTCTGAAACAATATTTGAAAAGAACTATTTTTGAAAGGAATGGAGCCTTAATCAAAAGAGTAAATTTTTGTATTCCTAAGATAATTTGGGGTACAGTTGATGAGAAGGTTTATAAATGCATCCATTACATGGGTTTCTCCCTATGCATATTTTCTCTTGATTCTCGTAGTTTGGGTTGTTATTGTTACCAGATCCAAATCCTGGTATTCCTCATGAGACAGCCTAATTAAGTTGAGAGACATGGTGTTGAGGCAAGGAAGGTGACTTTATTGGAAAAATCAGCTGAAAGAGAAGATGAAGGACTCTTGTCCAAAGTCCATCTGGGGCCATTTATGTTGGAGGCGGATAATCGCACACTAGTGGGTGCTTTTGCATACATGGAGGTTTGTGACCAAATGATGCACAACTGATCCTAACCACCTACTAGTAAATGCAGTAAAATCACTTGAGCCACTTCCCACCTAAAAGGTTTGTTTTATCTTAGTTAGGCACTGAAATGTATCTAGGGCCAAATTCTAATTTCAGTGTAATTTACCTGAAATCTCAAGTATCCTGAGATGAATCTTCCCTAGTTTGTTGAGTACCTCAGAATTTTACCATTTTTTATCCATGATTAGAAATTATATTTTCCTTATACAGATTTCTTTAGTGTATACTTCCAAATATATGTGAAGCTGTCTAAAATATTAAATTTATTCTGCTTAACTATGCCATGAAACTATATCTGTATCATGGTTTTTTGAAAAAAAAGTATGGCTACTCATTTTTATAGTTGGTATTAGTAATTAGATATTAAAATTTGAATCAAGAGGGACTAGCACTTGATGGGGTATTATTTAGCATTATCTATATGGTTTCCACTGGGTAATATATGCCCCCACTATTTTCAAGGTTACAGTTAGTAAAACTCCCTTTTCTTCTCAGTCTTTTTCTAAGATGTCACAACAGAATATTCAAATGGAAGAGTTTCAGCTAAGGAAAACAAGAAAACAATTTGTGTCAAACACATTCTAAAGATGATAGCAAAAATCTAGTTTTCAATTTTCAGATTATCCGTCACTAGGATACATTAGAGGTAGCTAGAGGCTTGATGAGGATATTGAAGAAATGTAAGAGATGGTTTGGGTGGTCCAGATTATCATGCTTGCATGCCTCTGCCATGGAGGAAGGAAAGAAACTAGTTTAGGAAGGAGAAGAGTGTTTCCCCTTCGGCTGAAATTAATTTGGACAAGTTTCAGAGTGTCTATTCCTAGGATCTGATAATGTTCATTGGAGTTTGGGTGATTAATGCTTGAGCATGCCTGAAAAGAGGAGATACTGAGATGCCTTTACTTGATCACAGATGCAATGCCACCCTCTGAGTGACCTCTTATGACATATGTGACATACATGGTGAGAGGGAGTATGCATAAATTTTGATTGTTGATGTTTGGGAACCCCTAAAAGGGCTGAAGGTAGACCTCTGGATACTCATAGGCTGAGGAAATCAAGTGAAAGCCAACAGCAGACAGAGGAATATTCTATATTATGGGGGCTAGGAGTTTACAGTTCATAAAGTTTTGAGGCATGCATTCCCTCTCTTATAAGTCAGTAGATGTTTTTCTGTCACTGAAAAGTCCCTGACTCTATATTACAATGACATCTATCTCCCCATTTGACTTCCCACTGAGCCATAAATCTAGTGAAGGAATTAAGGAAAGCATCTAATCGCATCACTACTAGAGGCAACCGTTTCAGCATGAAGTAGACTCAAGGTAGTAAAGGTTACAAATGATAGAAAGTTGTTTCTGTGAATGAAGTTTGAAGTTTTGATTATTATATTAAATGGATACTTTATCTAGTGAAATGGGATTATTCTTGTAACTAAAAAGAACCACAGAGCTGTGGATACTCTCTGAGATTCTTATCCAGGAACAGACGTCTGACTTCTATATATGTCTACCTTCTTTGACATACTTACTCCGTAATAATTCCATTGATTCTTGCTCGAGTTTAAGACCTTGGCCAATGACTTTAATCTTTATACAGCTTTAGTTTCTACATGTCAGTAAATGATTATGATATCAGTATGTATCTCAAACCTCATTGTAATAATTAGGTTATTATTAACAAAGTGCTAGACACAGTGGAAAAAAATATTAGTTGTTAATGTTAAAGTTATTGCCTTTTTGCACAAACATCATTTCTCCTTGTTGGGCTCACCATTAAGTGAAATTATCAAAATGATGATTGAGGGAATAAAAACTGAGATTTCTGAATTTTGGCTAGAAGAAAAGTAGTGACCAAAACATAGCTTTGTCTGATTTCTTGGTTCTATTTATTGTTCCCATATAAAAAAGAAAAATGTGTAGCTTCCTTGAATGGTCTTCCAAATTCTTTCATTAGTAAGCACAATAAAATTGTGTCTTCAAGATTTACCTAAATATATAGTTATTAAAAGCAAGGCAAATATGAGGCTCTATTGACCTCTTATATGAAATAGTTTTAGGAAAAGATGAGACTCCAAAGAAGTTAAAACTGAAGTCCAATTCTTGAAGACGGAACTAATATATCTAGGCAGGATTATATAATGATCCAATTCTGAATGTTAGGGAATGGTTTTCAGATCACTCAGATACCCAAAAAACAAATGACTGTGAATAATATGTGAACATTTAAAGTCTGAGAAACATTAATTTGGCTTTAAATATCAGGAAAGTTACTTCTCAAACACTGACCACCTAAGAAGTAATATCGCTTTTAATTTCTTTGTCTAACCTTCACTTGTGTGATGAGGAAAATAAACAAATATGTTATGAAACAAAAGCTAAATACTAAATTCCAGAGGAGTGATGGGTATTTAGGAAGGCACTAAAAATGTCTAACTTGGCTTTATAGTTTCATAATCACAGAAGCTTGGCACTAGCCTTTTTATTAACTTGTAGTAAAACTATGCAAATGATCATCTGCATTTTAGAGAGAATGTACTCAGTTTGTAAAACATTCAAAAGAGCAGGTGCAGTAAAGTAGCTTACCACTTCTTGCTCAACCATACAAATTAAGGTTCAGTATTGGAAAAATGTTGGATAGTCATGGTTCATTTTCTGTGAAGAGAGAACTCACCCAGCCCTTTTGTTTTCTTGTCTCTAGTCTCTCATTTTCTCAGTGTGGTTTCAAGGTCACTTACTTTTCTGTGAAGATATAACCTCTAGAATCTGACACAGTGACTTTGTGTATCTCCTTGTTCATCTTCCCTCCACCATTTCTTGGCTTTTAAATTGCAGAGATAAAGTTTTCCAAATTTGGGAGCCAGAGAGTCAGCACAAATGTATCTGTTTTTATTTTAATTTTCCTGTTGAAATGTACACTATTATTATCCTTTCATAGTATAAGCTGGTAGTTTATAAGACAATAAGCTAACAATTTTTGAAATGCAGTAATATAGTTTTATATTTAAAAATTTTTATCAGTAGGAAGATATATCGTTTTTACACTTCTTTCATCCATCTTTTGAAAACAAGTGTTCTAATAAAGCTTAAAATATAAATCTGAATTTAAAGCACATTCACAGATTACTGCATCCTACTCTTTCATCTTATAATTGAATTTTAAAATTCAACTAGCAAGGGCTGTAGCTGGAAGCTGAAACCTAAGTGTGAGTCTTTGTTATTCTCTACACTAAGAAGTTGCTCAGGAAATTTAAGAATCTGTGAAGATGTCTTATTTGGACTTTTTTTTTTTGCTTAAAAGTTAGTTTAGACCACTTTAACATTTAATGGCTTGATAGAACAGATCAGTAATAGATAGATCAGTAATTTCATACATTCGTTTTATTTAATGAGAGATTAGAAATATTGAAAAAATTTGTATGAAATTTTAATTTATTTAGAATTATAAAACTCTAGTTCCAAATTATGTGAGAGAGCACTTAGAAATTATTGGGGAGGTGGGGAGCTGTAAAATTTTGATTAATAGTGATTCCTTCTTTGTTAGGGAAAACTTTCCTCAAGTTTTCCTCAACATTTTCTGGATTCCAACATTTGGTGAGGGGACACAGACTGTTTAAAGAATTTGAATAGTGGTTATAATTTTTAAAATTTTAGAGTTTCCCATATTAAATATTCTGTGTTTGAATTCAAATTCTTCTAAATTCAAGTAATGTCATATGGTATTTATTAAACTTTCCAACCATTTGATAAACACTTTTCTGGAGATGAAGAGCTTTATAGGAGTTTATGGGGCCATATACTAAAAAATTTACCCGCTTATAATTTGAGAAATGCTATCTATGTATAGAAATTCATTTACTAATAAAATATGCTTATCTGTAAGAATTTTATAGATTGAAAAGAAAGTATTTAATAAATGGTAATGGCAAAATTGGCAATCCACTTGAAAAGAATCAGATGGATTATTGATGAACTAAAATGTTTTAAAAAGTAACTAATATTTTAACTATAATTAGGCTATATGTAGACTATAATATTCTTTGAAAGGATATTGATTAAAATTCTTGAGAACTCACAAAATGAGCCTTGTATTTGTAAGTCAACTTAATTGTGTTAACATTTGTATTACTAAAGTCAATACATTCTGATATAAAATGGTACATGAAATAAACATTGCTTTCCTTGAAAGCTTTTGAAAGTTTCAAAAAGACTTGATATTTCATAAGTTCATCTACTCTGTCAAACTTCTTTAATTAATTCTCCTATTTTTCTTAGCTACTATAATCACATAAAATATCTTTTTCACCTAGTAAAAACTTTGTCTTCTAATTTAACCAATCATGTAACTGGACTGACTTGAAACTAGATAAGTAATGATGAAGCTGCTCTTAGAGGCAAATATGTACTATATCTAATAGTTTTACAGGAATTTTCTTCTGTACAATGTACAATCATTGGGAGTACAGTGTTGTTAAGAATTGGTTCATTAAATAAAAGGTGGGTAGTAGTTAATAGATGGCAATACTTGAAATTGGTTGTAAAATGCACCATGAAATAAAGTTCTGCTATCCATTATATCTTTAGATATGTTTGGCATCATTCAACTACCAGACTAAAATTGTGGAAGGTAAACACTTAACTAAGTGACCCAGAATCAGACACATTGTGAAAAATAAGAGTCTGAGACACCCATAAGTAAACATTTTAAATATTCTAGTACATGTATCATAATAGGCATATATAAACAATGATTGAAACTGATTTATATCCCAGTATAGCTCAACGGTCTAATGTTACTTTTAGTTCTCATCCACCAAAGTTATCTTTAGCTCTTACTCATTATCAGAAAAAAAATTAGTGTTTCTTCTAGCATAAATCAATTAAATTATCAATGTATTTTACTTTTAATCATATACAAACATTTAATATTGTCACACACTGGAGGATCTTTTAAGCAATTGTTACTTAGTGCTGTGTAACCTTGCATGAATTACTGAACCAGAGTCCTTTAAAATGACGCTTCAAATTTATGAAAGTGTAATTTATATAACATTTGTCATAGGTAAAATTTTAACAGAAGCTGATCGAGGGTAAGCAGTTATTATGTAGTTTTAGATGGTGATATTTATTTTCCAATTTTAGTACAGGAAATCTTATTTATAGTTAGCTCAATAGTCATAAAAATCCATCTTCATCTTTAGTTTTACTTTGGTTGTGGCAATAGCTTTCTAAGTATCACTTCCAGATACATCTAATTGCAACTTGTCTTGCTAAGATCTAAACAACAACAACAGTTAATTTTTATTACAGGACAGAGCAAAATGTATGTTCTCCAGTGGCAATTTTAACAAATGTTGAGACTTTTTAGGATCTCAATGTGAGAAAGAGAAAAGGGGAAATGATTGATTCAAGGAACTTTATCCTTAAAGTCAATATCAGCAAACTAAAACCCTATACCAAACTCTAACCCAGCAAGTTTTGTGCTTTTTAATAAAAGATTGAGAAAATAGAAAATAGTTTTATTCTCCAAATATGCAAGTCCACATTTTATTAGAGTTCCTCAGAACATTAGATAATAGTTCCATATAAAATGAAAGGGAATGTGTTTGTGAGCTAAAAATGAATTCTGAATGAGCAATTACTCAGGCTTTCATTCTTATGACTGAGGACAGCTGCAGGGTTAGAGGCTCTTGCTAAGTCACTTGACATTTATGGAATAGCTAGTATATATGAGGTGAAGTCTGAATAATGCATCAACAGCTACTAAATATATTAAATAATCTCAATTTTAAAGCATGCATTGTTTTAAATTGCCTAAGTACATTTAAAATTTTTTTTATCTTAAAGAGGCTAAAAGAAAAAAAATTAGTTAATTAAGCATGTGTTAGAAACACTATATGGAAAGGAAACGTATGTAAAGATTCCACTTATAGATGTGATACACATTAATGAGTATTCCTTAAATATAAGTTACCCTATTAAGGGATGTAGAAAATATTATACTCTCTTACGGATCCAAATTCCTTTAGAAATATTTTATAAGGCATCATCTTTTTAAAGTAATGATATTTAAAGATTTTTATTACAACTGCTAATATCCAGGGAGCTGTAAAGACAGTTACATTTTAAACCACCTTTTCTAACCTAAGTGAGGAAGGGTATTATTTCTTTTCCAAGCCCATAAGAAATGACAAAAAAAGCTTTTTTACTGTCATCGTACATGTGCCAAAAGTCACTTTTCCACCTCTATTTTTCTGCATTTTTAGTGAACTGTGGAACGATGGAACAGGAAACAGAAAGAAACAAGGTCCTTTTGGCAAATCCATACCTTCCAGCTGGTAACTGCATGAACTAGGATAAAGATTGGTATCATTTAGGAGAGGGATGCAATATACAAATTAAAATTCTCAGATTAAACATAGATGAGAAGGGTGTACATGGCATCTATTGCTTAGAAAATGAAAATATAAACTTATATACATTAAAACAAGAGTGTGCAACTCCCAAGGCTGTGGACCAGTACTGGTCCATGGCCTGTTAGAAACCGGGCCACACAGCAGAAGGATATAACCGTATGCTCCTTGTGAGAATCTAATTCCTGGTGATCTAAGGTAGAGCTGAGGCGCTGGTGTTAGTGCTACAGAGTTGGTGCAAATGCAAATTAACATCAGAGAGAAGTTTATAGTACATGCCCTGTTATGGTTTGTACATTGTGTCAACTTGAGAAGTCTAGATGCTTAATTAAGAAACTCGGGGCTCTACATCCTGGGGTGTAGAGAACAAGCAGTTACCATTCTAGGATGTTGTTCACTGTGTCCATTTGAGAAGGTCAGAAGTTTAAGTGATTCAGCATGGGGCCAGGGTCCCTAGTTTGTAACATCCTCAGTTTGTAACATCCTCATTCTGTGCACAAGGAGTGCAGGCAGATGGTGTGAGTGCTACACCCACCCCAGGGGAGTAGCCTGCATACAATAAAAGACAAAGGAGGAGGGACTGGGGGCTGCTTCTTCGGAGGAGCTCCAGTCTTCACCTTCAGCTTGGATGTCGTCTCCTGGCTTCTGGCACAGACTGTTCAGCTTCTGCCTGGGACTCTTTAGCATTTGTCATAGACTCTTCAGTCTTTGTCGTAGACTCTCCAGCCTGCGTCGTAGACTCTTCAGCCTTCATGGTACTCTTCAGTGTTCCGTCGTAGACCCATCGGCCTTCTGACACGGACTTGCACAGGACACTGCAGTAAGCTCCAGCCCTCAGGCTGGACCCCCTTTAACCTCCAGTGCACAGACACCCTCTGCACGCTCCCTCCTTCAACTTTGTGGCTGACCGCTGTAAGCCAATCTTGTAATTTCTTATACAGTTGTCTATCTCGTGTTATATCTGTTTCTCTAGTAAACCCTGACTGATACATGCCCCTAGCTCACACCCATTTGCACAGCTCTGTGAGGAGATGGACAACAGAGCATACCTCTCCTTTCTTAAACACAGAAGTGACTTGGCTTTCTAAAGGTAAATCAGGGGCCAGAGCTGTTGAATTTTGCAAACCATACCAGAGATTTCCTTTAAAACAAAAATCAGTACTGGCAGCACATTTCAGTGATACAGAGTGGGTTGCAAAACTTGCTTATTCAAGTGGTATAGTCAACTTGCTAAGTGAACTCAGTCATCTCTTCTAGGGAGAGCAACTGTGTTCAAGTTAGCAGATAAAGTGGTTTCATCAAAAGCCAAGATGAAATCATGTGGACAACTACTAAACATTGGAATTTTGACATACTTCAAACACCAGGAGAGGTTTTGGAGACTGTGCAAAGCCTTCTTTCTCCCATCTGGGGCATATTCCCTTCAGCTTTTAAGAGGCTGACCATTACATTTCAACAGCAAAGAACCACAGACTGGGAAAGGATGGGATTCTCCTCCCAATTATGAATAAGCCAGGACAATTAATGACTTTGTCCATGCTAGAAGAGGATCAGCTACTTGACATTACAAATAATGGCCTTAAAATATAAATAGAATAAGATATACCATATATGAAAACCCGATATCCTCAATGAACGTAAATATATATGTCATAAATATGAGATAAGATTAACAATATCAGCCAGGTGTGGTGGCTCACGCCTGTAATCCCAGCACTTGGGAGGCTGAGGCAGGAGGATTGTTGCAAATTCAAGACCAGCCTGGGCTACAAAGTGAGCCCAAGACCAGCCCGAACTACATAGTGAGACCCTGTCTCAAAAAGACAAAAAAAAAAAAAAGATTAACAATATCAGCAAGAACAAAAATAGGAAAACGGAGTTTACAGTAAAGGAGTGTGGGGGTAGAGTGGAAGAGGATTTTAAAAAAAGCACCAACCTGTATTAAGTGTATGTATCCACTCTACAAGATGATTGTAAACTGCATGTGCTGCAAGCATGTACTAATAAAACATACGCTTGAGACAATTTCAAATCTCCATGCATCCTGGATTAAAGTCAAGATGAAATATTCTGAGATTGCTAGAAAAGCACTGAAAAGCTGCTTCCGTTTTCAGTACCCCATCTTGGTGAGACAGGATTTTCTGCAGTGACAGCAACTAAAATAAGGTCATGGAGTACACTGGACATAAGCAACACACTTCCAGTGTCGCTGTCTCTGTCACATTCAGTGTGACCATTTACTTGCAAGAAAACAAGCTTATAGCTACCACTGATTCAGTATTATGATGTGTTCTATGATTATTTTATTATATGTTGAAATTTACTAGTAAAAATAAAATGCACAGTAAAGTTAACATCTTTGAATCATCCTCAAACCACCCCCTCCACTAATCAGTGGAAAAATTTGTTTCCATGAAACTGATCCCTGTAGTCAAAAATGTTGGGGAACTAGTCTTCTCTATTTTATTATTATTATTATTATTATTATTATTATTATTATTATTATTTTGGTACCAGGGATTGAACTCATGACCTTATACTTGCCAGGCAGGTGCTCGTGCCACTGAGCTATATCCTCAACTCCTCTGCTTTTTATTAAAAAAAAAAATAAAAACAATGAAACAGTTTCAAAACAAGATAATAGGAAATTAATAATAGTTAATATATTGTGACTTGTTATCTTCAAATAGTTGCTCAGATTACAAGATATAGGTGTGCATAATTGATCAAACAATATAACCACACATCATTTTTTCAATGAACTAAAAGAAATCAGTAGTATAACTATCTTAGCTATTTTTGTATGTATATATATTTTTTTCTTCTCTTTTCCCTTCCTTCTTTTTTCCTTTCACCCATCCCAGTTGATCTTTCTTTTGAGCAGTTTCTTTCCTTTTCATAATATCTATTGTGCATTTTGGATCTTGTTTTTTCAGTTTCTTACACTAGGGAGACAATGCGGTGTTTACACATATGAGATTGATTTATTTCACTTGAGTATGGTCTCTATTTAATCCATTTACCTACAAATGCTCATTTATCCTTCTTATAGCTGAGTAGCACTCCATTATATAAAAATACCACATCTTTTTTATCCATCCCTCAGTTGATGGGCATTTGAATTGTTTCCAAGATTTAGCAATTACAAATTGTGCTGCTAGAACTTGGGTGCACATATATTGCTGTAGTATGATGTTTTTAATTTTTCTGGGAAAATACCCAGAAAGGAAATAGCTGGGTCAAATGAGACATCTAATCCTAATTTTTTGAGTAATCTCCCACACTGATTTTCACAATGGTTGTACCAATCTACATTCCCACCAACAGTGGAGAAGGGTTCTTTTTTCCCCCCACAGTCCTTCCAGCATTTGTTATTGGTTGATTTCTTGATAATAGTCACTCTTTCTGGGGTGGGATGGAATCTCAGTGATGTTTTAATTTGCATCTCTTGAATGATCAGTGATGTTGAACATTTTTTCATATATTTATTTTCCATTTGTATCTCCTCATTTGAGAAATGTGTATTCATCTCAGATTCCATTTTTGGACTGGGTCTTTGAATTTGGGAGGCCTGATTTTTTCAATTCTTTCTATGTTCTAGATAGAAGTCCTTTGTCTGAGGGACAGTTTGCTAAATTTTTTTCCCCAGTCTATGAATTTTCTTTTCACTCTGTTGGTGATTCTTTTGATGTGCAAAAAACTCTTAATAACATGAGATGCCAGTTGTTGATCCTTTGAAGTACTTATCTTGCAGTTTGGGTTTTGTTCCTGAACTCTTTGCCTACCCCTATGTCTTCAAGATTTCTACCTACTTTCTCTTCAAGTAGATTTAGTGTTTATGTTCTAATATGTAAATCTTCCATCAATTTTGACTTTAGTGCATGGTGACAGACATAGGTCTAGTTTTAATCTTAGGCCTGAGGAAAGTCAGTTTTTCTAGCACCATTTATTAAAGGAGTTATCTTTCTTCCAGAGAATATGTTTACCCCTTTGTCAATGATAAGGTAAATGAGTGTGTTTGTAGTTGTGTCTCCATCTTGTAATTGGTTCCATAGATTCTTGAGTCTTTTTTTGCCAGTACCATGCTGGTTTTATCACAGTAGCATTGTAGTATAGTTTCAAGTCAGGGATTATGATGCCTTCTTCCTTGCCTTTGTTGCCCAGGATTGCCTTTGCTATTCTAGGTATCTTCTGTTTCCAAATGAATTTTAGGAATATTTTCTGTAGATTTGTGAGGTATGCTAATGGTATTTTGATTGGGATTGCATGAAATCTGTATAACAGTTTTGGGAATATGGCCATTTTCACAATATTAGTTCTTCCTATCCATGAGCAAAGTATATCTTTCCATTTTCTGATATCTTCTTTGGTCTTTTTTTCAGAATGCTGTAATTTTCAATATATAGATCTTTACCTCCTTTGTTAGATTGATCCATAAGTATTTCATTTTATTTTTGGATGCTATTGTGAAGGGTGTGGTTTCCCTAATCTCTTTCAGTGAGTCTGTTGTTTGTAATGTTACTGATTTTTGAGTGTTGACTTTGTATGCAGCTACACTACTAAATTGGATTATTAATTCCAGAAGTATTTTGGTGGAGTTTTTGAGTCTTCTATGTAGAGTACCATGTCATTGGTGAATAATCATAGTTTAACTTTTCCCTTTCTTATTCTTTTTCCTTTTAGTTCTCTCTTTTGTCTAATTGCTCTGGTTAATGTTTCCAGAACTATATTGGTTAGGAGTAGTGATAGTGGATATCTTTGTCTTGTTCCTGATTGTAGAGTGAAAGCTTTCTGTTTTTATCCTTTTAGTATGATGTTGGCTTTTGGTTTGTCATAGATGGATTTTATTCATTTGAGGTAAAGACTATGTATTCCAGTTTTCTGTAGGATTTTTTATCATGAATGAGTGTTGGACTTCATCAAAAGCTTTTCCTGTGTTTATTGAAATGATCATGTGATTTTGTCTTTGGCTGTTGATATGGTGTATTATGTTTATTGATTTGCATATGGTGAACCATCCCTGCATTCCTGGGATGAATCTCACTTGGTCATGGTACATAATCTTCTTGATGAT
>RJWT010042533.1:0-12118 GCA_004365215.1 Cuniculus paca | reverse complement strand
CTATAATTATCTCCAAATAATAAGTCAAAAAAGAGATGAGGGCGATAAGGAGAAAGAGCAGAAGGAACACAGGTCCTCTAAACAAGACAGAGTTACAGGAACTGTTACCCTCTCACCTGAAAGAATGACAGTGAGTCATTTGTTAAACAGATAAAATATGTAAAACAGTTTTGAGGACAGTAGACTTCAGGCCGTGAAAGAAAGTGGTCACAGAGAGATGAGAACCCAATGAGATGAGTCCTGCTTATTGCCTTGAGGGAGCCACCAGGATGAGGTCCAGGGGACTGGGAACTGTTTCTGGCAGACTCTCTGCCTGGAGGAGATGAAGAAGATAGAGATGGAGATGGAGATGGAGGAGATGGAGAAGATGGAGGAGATGAAGGAGATGGAGGAGATGGAGATGGAGGAGATGGAGATGGAGGAGATGGAGATGGAGGAGATGAAGACAGAGCTGATGGAGATGATGGAGTCCACAGAGCCCAAGAGAGCTAGAGATTGGAGGATAAGGGACCAGAGGGCACTGCTGGTGCAGACTTAGGAATAACGCCCATTCTGCTCATTGGACTGGAGACAAACTCCTGGGACTTTGAGCAGAACACTCAGAAGTGGCAGTAAAGGTCCTAGACGGAGCAGCACTCCAGAACTGTCACAGATTATCATGAGGCACAAGAGGAAAGGCTGAAACTGTTTCCAAGTAACTTCACTGCATCCTTGAATAAAGCTTACGATTTATAGGAATACAGAAGTGTTTCGCACCCAACAACAAAGTAAAGTTCGCGGTATCTGACTTCTATTCAGAGATTATAAGATACTCAAGGAGGAACAAAAACATGACCCATAAAGAAGAGAACAGTCGATTGAAACAACCCAGAACTGACACAGATGTTAGAATACAGAGGGAAAAAACAAAAATTATTGGAGCTGTGTTCTGTGCAATGAAACCTATGATATCTGAGGTGGAGCACACAATAGAAGTTGCAGGTTTGAAGAAGGTTATTTCTTGGGCAGAACTGATTAATCATGTGACTTGTTCAATGCTGAGAGTATTGTTAACTTCGTTATTATTCCAGGTATTTGAGAAAAAATATAATGAATGGGTACCATTACAGCTAGCTCAAAAATATTTTCTTGTGAAAATATCTCAGGTTACCTTTGCATGTGGCACTGGGGATTGAACCCCGGGGCACGGTGAGCTCCTACATCCCCAGCCCTTTTATTGTTTATTTTAAGATAGGATCTCCTTAAGTTGCCCAAGCCAGCCTCAAACTTGTGACCCTCCTGCCCCAGCCTCTTTAGTAGCTAGGATTGCAGGCACGCACCACCACCCTGGCCTTGGGAATCATTTTTATTGAGAGAAGACTATAGTTAGTGATTACAAAATTAAAATATTCAGCTGTGGAATTGTATGTGTTAGAGGTTTTGTTTATGAGATGAATGTTTTAAAAATGATTAAAACCTAGGTGTGGTGGTACATACTTGTAGTTACAAATTCAAAGCCAGCCCGTGCAATTTAGCAACTTTTAGCAACTTAGCAAAACTGTCTCAAAATAAAAAATAAAAAAGGGGCAGGAATGTAGCTCAGTGCAGAGGCCCTTGGTTGAGTCCCTAGAACAACAACAAAAAAAGCTAAAAGTTCAGTCTAATTATTTATCATGTCGTTTCATGGATGTGTGAACTTCACAGAGGCATTGACTTGTCTTTTTACGCCTTTCCAACCTCCTTAAATACTTAGCACAGCGCTTCTGGTAGTGCACGGTCAGAGGGACTCCAGCGCCGGTGCTGCGGAGCTGAGTCAGCCCGTGTCAGGCAGCCGCAGGAGAGCCCCTGGGAACCCAGCGTGAGCAGACAGCTGTCTCACGTGAGAGTGGGCGTGGGGAGGGAGGCAGGAGGACGCTCACTTATCAAGAAACTTAAATCCTATTTAAAAAATAGAAAAGAATTAAACTCTGCACGTTTCTCCTCAGAGCCCCACCTTTGTCCACAGCGGGTGCGTGGGTCAGGTGTGTTTGGGGTTCAGTAGAAAGCACTTAAGAGAGTCACGAGTCTGGGTCGAGCTGGGGTGGATGCCTAGAAAGCAGATGCGAGTCCAGCACACGTCCTAGGAGACCTTCCTCCCACTGCATGGAGCCACGCTGGGGAGTCATTTCCTCATTTCCTGCTCAAGGGCAAGGCACCTCATCTTCACTGGCAACATAAGGAACAGGGTTTGGAACCGCAAGTTGCAATATGTGTTGCGAGACGTAGGTAGGAAGGATTTATGCATTGTATAAATGAGAAGTCTCTAGAGTTCAGGCCAAAGGACAAATTGCTTTCAGAAAACTCCTTATTGGCGAGATAGGGGAAGCTGGTATCCAGCAGCCTCCGCGGACCCCTAAGCTGCCCGGCCTCTGGGGAGGGTGGCCAAGCTGAAGTCACTCCCGTGCTTGTCGCATCACCAGGGTGGCGCTGTGCTGAGCCCGCCCTGCACGGGCAGAGGGCCTTCTCACTCCAGGAGCAAGAAACGCAGGCTGGGGGAGGCGACCAACTGGATAGTAAGGAGGAGAGCCCAGATGTTTAGGAAAGGCTTCCGTTCTCGGTGCTTCATCATTGATGCTGAATGGTGTTAACAGCAAAATGTTAAAGATTTCCAGTTCTTTCCTCCGTGCTTATTTGAATTAGTAGAAAAAAATTCTGTATTACAGAAATATTACTGGGTATATATTCTAGTATTAGTTGTCTGCCGTGGGATAGCTGGCAAAATATGTTTTCCTATTATAGCATCGCAATTCATAATAACTAAGTCTTACAAGCAGCCTATGTGTGTATCTACAGATGAATGGATAAAGAAAATGTAGTATTTACACACAGTGAAGTACTACTCTACCATAAAGATAAATTTCAGTCAATTGAGAATAAAATGGATGCACCTTGAGACCTTAATATTAGGTGAAATAAATTAGAGCCACAGTTTAAGTATTGCAGTTTCTCTTATTTGAGAAACTCAAAGTATAAATAAAGAGCAAAAAAAAAAAAATGACAGGACGTAAGGACATTGATCTTCCTCAAAAGGGAAGGGGATCGAGAGAGAGGGAGCGGAGAGAAGGGGGAGGAAAAAGGAATTCAGAAGTGCTCTGTACCTGTACCAACTCCACACAAGGAATGCAAACATTATGTACTATGAACATGGACCAATTTAAAATATCACTAAAAGAAGAGGTTCTGCTTCCTCGCCATAGTGCCCCGCTGGGAACTGGGCCTTCAGGGCACACAGTGGCCTTTGGGGCCCATTCCAGGACCGAGCGATGGCAGGGCCGCAGAAAGGCCAGGGAATCACGGATATGCTCTCATGCTGCCCCAACAGGTGGCTGCGGAGATTTTTACACAGGCCAACACTTACTACATTGTGTACTTCAAATACTTGCAGCGATTTTGTTAGTTGTACTTTAATAAAGCTCTCTTTTAAAACCTATATGGAAAAATAATGCAAACACAGAACAGAGTAACTTCCAGGGTTGCTCTAAGAGGAAGAAAGGAGGGGAACAAGCCCGCATACCTCTTTGCAGCGCTTTCTTAACTGAAACCATCTTTTATGAGGAGTTTTGGCATTCTAGGCTCTTTCTGGGTTTTAGAGAAACGAGTACGTTGGTAAAATCTGCAAGGTCAGGTATCACCCTTAGCCATTAAGATCTAACTTTATGCTATTTTGTGTTCCAGGATTCATGAATCCAACAAGGGAACAGGAAAACTGGATTCATGCTGCTGCCCCAGAAGGCACTGTAAGTGTTAGAAGCCAAACCTGGTTTCAGTCCCTGAAACGGCAGAACTAAGAAGAGTTTACGCAGTGTGTTTGCTTTGTAGCAATGATTAGCAGAAACGTGACTACAAAAATGCAAACCTCACCACTGGTACATAAATACTGAAAACAACACTGGGCACGAATGCAGGCGAACTGTGAGCAGGGCTTTCTCAAAATTCCAGTTTAGCTCTCATATTGGCTTCCTGTTGCTCTGTAACAAAATACAGCGGCTCCCCCTTATTCTTGGGGGATGTTCCAAGACTCCAGCGATGCCTGAGTCCACAGACAGTGCTGAACCCTGTGCGTAACATGTTTTCCTAGAAACACAAACACAAATTTACTGTGTTTCCATCTCAGGTAAGCACTTGTGCACTTCTGCAGATTGAGGTGTAGTGAGAAAACTAGTATACATTTCTTTTTCCTTCACAATTTCACAGTTAAAGCATTCATCCGCATCATGAATCGGAGCAACACCAGCGTACGGTTTTGTCTCTTTCTGTACTGAGAACTCCCCCTGTCGTGTTGGAGAGGTGCTGTTCAGTGCCTATGAATCTGGTGTCACTACTGTGCGCTCTGTGGGTTATTAAGATGACCTGCGGCAGGCTGAGGCAGGCCGTAGATGACCTGGACATGCTGTGCTGCACAGTCTGAAACTCATAAATTATTTATTTCTGGAACTTTCATCAGCCGCAGATAATTGATACCGAGGAAGGCAAAAGCTTGGTTAAGAGTGGGACACCTGTATCTCAGATTTAGTGGTAAAAACAAATACTCACTTAGCAGGTCACCCTTGTGCAGCTTAAGAACCTGCAGTTCTGGATTCTCTGCCCTGGGTCACAGGCTGGAGTCCAGGTCTGGCCAGGCCAAGTGCTTCCCTGGAGGCTCTGGGGAGAAATCTGCTTCCAAGTTCATTCAGATTATAGCAAAATCCAGTTCCTTAGGACCATGTGACAGAAACGCCCATCTTTGCTGGCTGAACCTCTAGAGACCCCGGAACCTCTTCCCGTGTGGCCCCATCGTCTCAGGACAGCAATGATAATCGAATCCTCCTTGTGTTTGCATGTCTGACCCCTTCCTCAAAAGCCTGGCAGATTTCTGCTTTAAAGCACTCACTTGATGAGGCCAGACCCCTCCAGGAAAAGCCTGTCTTGCTCTGCACAAGGCACTGCGGGGAGGTGGCACATTTTCCTAGCTGCACTCCCCTCCCCTCTGGAGGGGAGCCAGGGCGTGGGCCCCAGGGCAGTGAGCTGGAGTTGTGTGTATCATTGCCCTCGGGTGACAGGTCGTCTACCTGCTACCTCTTCCGGCATCATCGCAAATGGAAATTGTGAATAAAACACTGAAAAGTGGGAAGCAGTTGCTACTGATTGTTAATGTCTTTTGTGTAATTTAAGATGTACCTTGTGAGGGAGAAGAAATTTTCAGCTGTTTTATTCTCAGATGTATAAAAATAGATCTTCACTTTTGTGGTGGTGTACTGTAAACGTTGTATTTCAAACTTTTTCTGCTCCTGGAATATTTTAATTATACTGAATAGATCTATTTACTGAATTGTATTTTTATGATTAGGATACATCAGTTCTTAAATACTAACTTTTAATAAACGTCTCCAAATACTGTGATTTATAAACGCCTCCTTTTTTTGTTTATAGTTCATTTCTTTAGAGTTCTGTTTCTAACTTCTTATTTCATAAAAACGTGGGCATGGTGGTGTACACCTATAATCCCAGCAATTGGGAAACTGAGGCAGAAGGGTCTCTGAAAGTTTGAGGCCAGCCTGAGACACATCTACATTGTGAGTTCAAAGAACGCCTGGACTACATAGCAATACCCTGTCCAGAGACAGAGGGACAGAGACAGAAACAGGGAGGGGGGCAGAAGGGAGGGAGTCAGCTTTGTGGAAACCGGAATTTGCAGGAGCTTAGAAGGTACCCACTGCTGGCGGATTAGATGCAGCGTGGCGTACGTGTTGAGCGGTTAAGTAAAGGGAGGTGGGAGGCCTTAAGGCAGCCTCTGTCATCCATTTTCACCCTCCTGCAAGCATATAAACATTTTCGTGACTAAAAATACAGCTGATGAAAGCCGCCAAGCACAGCCCGGGGCCCGAGTACAGCCGCGTCTCCTCGGAAGTGGTCAGCGGACTTGTGCCCGCGCTGCCCGCGCGCGGCTCCCTTTTCTAACTCCTGACCCGCTTCTTCGTACATTTCTTTGCTTCTGAAGTTTATCTGCCAGATCGAATGACCGGGCCCCCCATGGTTTAAAAGATGTTTTCCAAAGGTTTTCAGAGCCGTACCATACGGCCGCCTGCCGGGCGCCTGTCCCGCAGCCCGGCCTTCCCTGCACAGGTGCGGATAGAGCAGCGCGGGCCTCACCGCTCTCCCGCGCGTGCGCCAGCCCTACGAGGCCAGCATCTACGCAGCCGCCAGAAATCTCCAAACTTAGTTGAAACTCTCACTCTCACCAATGTTGTCTTAAGTTTCTTGGCTCAGGTCTTACTTCCTATTCAATTCCCAGGCATCTCTCTCCACTGCTTATTTTTAAAACTTTCATAAAGAGGCTATTATTAAAAAGCTTTTACGCTAACACAGACTACCTCGTACTAATACTTTGTATAGCCCTTCAAACACTTTTCAAAATAACTTTCATGTCATTTGTCTTAAATTTGTATCTTTATTTCAAACTCGTAGTATGCAAAAGGCAGGGAGTTGACCCCACTGAAGAGATGCGAGTGGCTGAGGAAACAGGAAAGCTGGAAGATTGTGTCCGGGTCCCGACCCAGCTCGTGTGTGGGACAGGGCAGGGCCACGCGCCCTCTCGGACTCAGCCTACGTCAGGGTTATGTGACGTCAAGTAAAGGTACAGATCCCTGGGAGAAGGCTTAAAATGCCATCTACACACGCCACCAACGGCCCACACCTCTGGCAAAAAAACCCAGGGAGCATCTCTGGGCATAGTGTGGGGGACAGCGTCCTCCATAGCCAACCCGATGGGAAAGATCCTTGAGACGTCACGGGTTCCCAGAGCGCTCCTGCTTCTATTTCAGTTACCCCTCAAGTGTTGAAAGGAATCCGGGACTAATGGACATTCAGTTCTTTTGTTCTCAAATGTCTGGAAATCATAAGCAAGCCTTTTCCTTTGCAAATGTATGCCTAGGTTTTTGTTTTGTTTTGTTTTGTTTTTTTATCATAAAGTTGCACAGATCCTTACGGTCAATTCCCCAGCTCAAATTTTTACCCTGACTTTTCTGGCTGCCTCTACTTTCCTTTCCTGCCCAGAGAAAAACTTCTAAATTCCTCATCTAGAAGTCACATCTCTCAGGGTTATTTCCTCTAACTGTCACCTTAGAATCTTATCACTATGATCAGTTTGATTGAATGAAGTCTAGGAATCGTGATTGTTTAGACAAGAAATAATGATATATTTAGAAACAGTTGTAGCAGGAATAAGAATCAGAAGATGATTCGCCACTTGTTTGCGCTGTTTGCGGGGTCCAGCTGATAGAAATACTTACATCCGATGAAGAAAGGTCGCCCGAGCGCTAGGCGTTTTGTTTCTCCCGCTTGAGGCTGGAGGTCACACTGCTTCCTTTTCCTTAGGGTCCGAGGACTCCTCCACCGCCAAGAAGCTGGCCTCATCCTTGACTTCCGTGGGAGCCTGGAGTTCGGTCAGGGATTTGCCTTCCCAGTCGTAGCCGAACCATTGCGGGGGGTCGTCAGAGCTGTACTCCTGCTGCTGCACGACCTAGGACATTCCGAGGGCCGCCTCCCTGGGACAGCAGGGAATGGCCTTAGCTGGGAGCACCACCGTGGGGACCCAAGGAGGAGCTGTAGGACTTGCAGTCACCAGTCAGATTCCCTGCCACACCCTCTCGCCTTGCAGAGCGGGTCACACGCGTGACTGCTGCTCACCAGGCGCCCGCAGCCCAAGTGGCTCTCTGCTTCAGAAGCTACTGGCCTCAGTGAGTGGGGAGGGTGACCGTGTGGCCACCACAGGCCCCGGCCTGGCACCTGGTTTCTCCGATGAGGACTCACCTAACCAGTGCAGTATGTTCTGCCCATAACCTGCATTTTGCTGAGGAAAAAGTGTGTGGCTTGAAAAGGTCCCTGCGCGTATGAGCAGCAGTACTATCACAGGGAAAAGGATGGATCTAACTTGAAAAGAGCTGTTTTGACCACAGAAGGGCTTTCCCAGGAAGCTGGTTGGAGTCACAAGAACAGTACTAAAAAGGAGATGGGTAATGAGCCACTTCTGCTGGACTAGAAGTAACTGTGATGTTGAACCCTGAAGGGGCTACTTTCCCACCGCTATTGCTCTGTTATGCTGAATTATTAATTGCAAAAGTAACTGAGCTACTGGCGCGGGGCTGGCATTGCCATATACCGGGAGTTAAGTTTGTGCTAAATAGTCATATACAGTCAGGTAAGGCAGTGAAATTAGAAAAATGAAATGTATTAGTTTAAAATGCTGTTTAAGTGTAACAAAACGATGGGGACATAGCAAAGCACTGCTAATTCTGTCTCTTAACACACTGCTTTTTGGCTCATATGTTTGTATTCATACAAAACTTGCATAAGTTAAGGAACAATTTGAGTCAAAATCATTGTGTACTAACTGCCAGCTCAGGGCCACCAGCCCGATGTGCTTCTCCTATTATTTCTTCCTTTTCAGTTCTGTGGCTGAGATTACCGTATTGCTTAAGGGGTTTTCTGCGGGGCTTCTCTCTAAAGACATACCAAGATGTAAACCCCAGTGTGGGGACCTGCGGGGCGCAACCCCGGCAGCGTCAGCTTGGGCGGGGTAAGATACTGCGCTGGGCCCCAGAGCTCCACCACGCCCCAGCCCAGCTCCACCTGTCTGAGCTGCACCCCCTCAGCGCCCCACCAGCCCCTTTCCTCTGCACTCAACCCCAGCGCCTTCCTCTCTGCACTTCTTTAGGAAGTCGACTGTGGAATTAATTTTTTCCATAGCTCCATGGCTTTGTTTTAAACTTCGTTATCTTTCTTTGGCTTAAAAAGATGGTGAGTTATTTAAGGGTACATTTCTTTGCCTGTCTCTGAAACCTAACAATCACATCCCAAACAGGGGCTTTCAGCAGCTCCCCCAAGTCCTCTGGCTTCTCTTGGCTTCTGCTGGTTTGCTTGTCTAGTGGGGGCAGGCTTGGGCTCCTATTTGCAATGCCCTCCAGCCCCATCTCCCAAATAGCAGAGCTCCTGACACTCAGCACTTCACAGTTACCATTCAACACCACTGACACTGTACTACAAGAGGGCTCACTACCGTTGGAGATGACAGTGGGCCTGACCTTCAGGAGAAGGAAAGGTTTGTTGTAGCAATAAAGGATTTGCCAGTAGTTGAACAAATTATCTTTTTGTTAGGGGCAGGGTTGAGACAGGGTCTCGCTGTGTACTTTCGGCTGGTCTTGAACTCACTATGTAGCCCAAGTTGGCCTCAGACTTGCAGCGATCCTCCTGTCTCAGCCTCCCAAGTACTTCGAAAACAGGCATGCGCCACCATGCCAGGCCTCGGGATTATTGTTAGTTTCAGAAAAGCAACCGTTTTTGAGAACCCTAGATAGCTGGTATGAGGATGAGAACTCTTATTGCTAAATTTGGGAATATATAAATATTGGATCATACAGTTCTCAGTCAGCTACAACCCCGGGGTAGTTTGGGGTAATTGTGATTAAAAAAAAAAATTAGCAAATAGTGACAGTTTCAGAAACTCATGAGAAAAAGTCGATGTTAATATAGATATCAGAGAAGGGGGGCGTGAACAGGGACACTGCTCGTTGAGTGCTGTGGGTCAGAATTCAGTGCCCGGCTGCATGCTGAGCCACAGCCATGCTGAAGAACCCAGGAGTGCATGCATTTCTCAGTTTATTTATCCTGATCCTCGCGGTGAGATCCCATCTCCACCCCACCCACAGACGGCTCCAGTGGAACCAGTCACTTGCAGACTGGAGGGAAGCAGAGGGTCAGGCCTCAGACCCTCCCTTCCCTAGTCTCCAGCACCAGGGTGCTCACGCGTCCTCCTGTCCAGTGTGTCTCTAGGGGCGGTTTGAATCCTGGGTGCTTTCATGCAAGGACAGTCCTGGAGAGAACCGAAACTCCGAGTCTATCCCAGAGCAAATCTGGGATTCTTTTTAAAGGAATTTGAATGGTAGTGTGGACTTTCTCCACTACCACCGACTATCCGCCACTTCTTCCTCACTTCAGAGAAGCCTTAGCCAGTGAACTAACTGTCTTTGTCACCTCATCAGGGAGCGATATCCTCACAGGGGCTGGTTCTCCTGACTCAGGACTTCTGGCAAGTTTTCTGAATTTTTTTGTTTATCATAGCAACCTACGTGGCTGCATTTGCGCACATGCACTTTGAAAAGTATCAAGACACTTAAAACTGTAAAATCAGAATGTACTTGCCAGAAACAGTTCATTTTTCTCCTTTCCACCCGCTCCTCTCCTCTCTCAAGGCTTGGTGCTCTAGTATACCGTCAGCACTTGGGAACTAGAAATATTGAAAAGACAATGCAGGAGCCATGGTGTTCTAAGTTCCTCCAAGAACATATGACTGTTCCACTCTGCCTTGACCTGAGTGACTCCAGGATGCTGCATGAGATGAGCTGGGAGCTGACACCATCTGGAGCCCTGGTTAGTCTATTACTCTCCAGCCTGGCGAGAGGTTTCTTCGGACCGGGATAGAAGAGTGATTTCCCAGCATGATAGATCACAACCGACTGTAGGGCGTTGGATTAAATGGTTAATGTACTGCAGTTTGTGTGTGATTTTTTTTTTTATAGATTAAAAGGGGTTTGAGGTGACCCTGCAGTGACATCGCTTGCCCTCACATTTCCTTCTTGTTTCTTGAGTAGGCAAAAAAGGGAGCGTGGGGCCACCGGCAAAGACTGCTTGTGGTCCGCATTCTGTGCCGCGAGTCAGCTGCGCACAGCAGGACGCACTGAGCCCTTAGCGGTCCCGTCCCTTGAGTATGGGCGCTTCAGTGAGGTGTGAGGAGCTGACCCAAAGGCAGCAGCACAGCAGCACAAGGATTAACACCTGCAGGGTACGGGGCTGCTTCCTACCTGCGTGACCCTGAGTGTTATTCAACCTGTTTCAACCGATTTTCTTATTCATTCTTATGGTAACTGTATGTTTGTGAGGATTATATAATAGTATATGTTTAAAAAATAGATTTAGCACAGTATGTGGCAAATACTAAATAACATTATTTGCTCATACTAACAATAACAGTTAGTAGCTCCAGATAACAAAGGCTTGAGCCTTTCTCTCAGCTGGAGAGGAGGGAAACTCTGGGAGAAGTTTTATTTCCAGCAGCACCGCTGTCTGGGGTGCCTCAGTGTCTGCTCCAGCCACAGCTAGTGAAGGTCTCTGGGGAATCTTCCATGCAGCTACTTGGGCTCCAAAGGTCATAGAGACTTTCTCTGCTGACTTCTCCACAGTTGAAAGTTTTGGGTTCCAGACACAAAAGTATCGGAAAGGTCCTTTTACTTTTGCTAATTAGAGAAGTAATCACCCACTCTTCAGCCTCTCCATGGTACAGACCCTGGTGGGTCACAGGGTCCATTGTGACGGTCATTTCTCTTTCTGCCCCAATCTTTTCTTCCTCTCTGTCGCTCTCTTGCTTCCCCTGCCCAGGGCCACCATTGAGGGGCTGCCTGTTATATAACTGCTTCAAGTGCAGACAGGTAGAGTTTCTTGTTATGTTTTATGATCATGGTTGTTTCTGATTCCTTCTTGAATTAAGGAGTCTAGCCTGTCTTCCTCACTTTCCTGTCACTGAGACGCAATACCAGACACCCAAGACCTAAAGGGGAGGCTTATTTTGGCTCACGGTTTCAGAAGTTTCAGTCCAGGGTCAGCAGTCTCAAACACAGAAACAGCGTAGTAGAAGGGCCTACCGCAGGGGACAGCATCCAAGAAGCAAAGAGTGAAGGGAGGAACCAGAAGGGAGATTTACCACTCCAGGTCATGTTCTCAGTGAGCCACCTCCTCTGACCAGGCTGTATCTCAAACCACATCAGGCTTTGGATTCATCAGTAGATTAATTCACTGAGTATAATGTGCCTGTGACCCAATCGCCTTCCAAAGGCCATGACACAAGGACACGTGAGGCTTTGGGGGGATACTGCAGATCCAAACCATAATAGAACCTTTGTCTCCCTCCACGTGGGGCCTCTGGAGTCACTTCCCGGGAGCCTTTCTAACTCTGGGGTTGGCAGAATTATAGCTGTATCTTATGCTGAAAGCTTATGCAAAAGAGTTATAACGGATCTGCTCATTTACCCAAAGTTTGCGCCTCTCTGGCTTAGGAAGGATGGGCTGAGCA
>RJWT010042532.1:0-12115 GCA_004365215.1 Cuniculus paca | reverse complement strand
GAAGAAACTGGGGAGATTATAGTGGTTCCTCAGTTCACTTAATTTGTTCTACAGTTTTGGAAAAGATGGTCACATTTGTGTTCATGAGGGAAAGATGGTCACGGTCGTGTTTGTCACCCAATGCAGAGTGTGCAAACAAACAAAATTTTGCCAAATGCTTCTGTTTGTGAACCAAATTGTTAGCAAATTGTTAGCAAGCGTTTTGTGAACCGAGATACCACTGTACTCAGAGAAAAGGGTAAGTCTATCCCATCCGGTTTTATGAAATATAAAAGTGCAGGAAGTATATCATTTTTACACTTTCTCCTCTAATATATTTCAGGAGCAGGGTTTTAAGGACTGTCCATCAGTGCGAATGGGCGATTGCATAGGAGAAAGGAAAGCTGGGAAAGGGACCCTTCTCAAGCCCTTAGTCTTTCAGACAGGGAAGCAGAGACAGTCCTGGGACAAGGTCATTTCTGTGTTTTGTGTTTTTGGGGGGTTTTTTTTGGGGGGGTTGTTTGTTTTTTGAACTGAGGATTGAACTTAGGAAGCTTCATGCTGAGCTACATACCCAGCACTTTTTATTTTTTACTCTGAGACAGGCCCTTGCTCCATTGTTCAATTGTTGGGGTGTCCTTTCCATAGACATTGTGAGGATTTACAAGAGATTACCGTTTCTCAAGTTACCAAGCGCTTGTGTGTGAAGCTCTCATTTCATTTCATCTGTCCAAGGTTGTTTGGATTATTTCGACCTCTTGGCTTCTGTGAATAACGCTGTTATGAATGTCAGTGTGCAGAAGAAAAGGAAATCTTAATATCAGCCTATATTAAGCAGAATTGAACAGATAAATCAGCTTCTGCACAGTAATCCCATGATGCTCCTCAAAGCCAAATATGGTGGCCGCTGAGAAGAGAAGAGAACTTCCCAGGGAGAGATCTGGACCCTGTCCTAATTAGCTGTGTAGTCTTTTGGATTGAGTTTCTTGACCTCTAAAATAAAGAAATAGATCAGATGACTTCTGAGAGGCTTTATAGCTCAAATGTTCCAACAGTCTCTATCTCATACTGATTTCCTCAGTTCCTGCGGGCAAGCGTATTCTGCTCACCCACTTTCTTGGTTTGTCAGCATGGGTTTGTATCAGCTGGCAGCGTTTATGGGTGTTCTGCTCAGATGCTGAAGGAATTCCCCAACGGGGCACTGTGCCCCCTCGATCTCCAAACACAGGCTGGGGCTACTAAGTCACTTCCTCCCCTCTTACACCACCTTCTATATTGATCACGGTCCTCTACGAGAACAGAATAACTGGAACATACATTGTATTTATAACTGCTCAAATGGATTTATTGGGTAACTTACAGGCTCAGAGGCAGAAAGTCCACAGTGGACATCTGCAGGCTGGAGAAGCAGATGACCCAGTAGCTGCTCAGCTCAAGAAGCTGAAAGCAGCAGAACAAGAGGGATCAAGGATGCAGGGCCAGTCTGAAACCGAAGGCCTGGAAGCTCCCCGGAGAGTCGCTGGTGTCCCCACATACATGCCAATCATCTCCGGACTGTCTTACAGACACACCCAGAGATGTGTTTTACTGATCTGCTAGGCGTTTCTTAATCCAGTCAGGGAGACATAAAATGGTTGGTGACCACAATTCCTGGTTCTACAGGGACTCAGTTCCACCAACTGGACTGTCTCCCTCGGAGAAGACTCTTCTCACAGCACTGACCTCACTCTTGTCTGTTTCCGGGGCCTCTGTTTCCTTATTCTACTCATTTGCAAACTGAGAATGTTGGACCATTCCTATGCCCTTGGCTCCAGCCCTCTGTGATTCCAAGGACCAGGGAAAAGAGAGACTTCCTTGAAGGAAAAAGCAATAGTCAGGATGGAGAGCAAGTAAAAGCAGCTTCTGAGCCCCTCAGCCACTCTCCTCACTCCGCCTTCATTTCCTAACCCACACTTTCTACTCAGCTAAGCTCCTGGTCGACAGGGTGCTGGGTGACTCCAGCTGACTTGAACTAACGGGTAATAGACAAATGTTGCCCAACAAGGTCAACCTTTAAGATGATCCACGGGGTGCAACTTCTAAAAAAATCTTAGCTTTTAGATTGCTAACAGTTTCCTTGTTTTTGTTCTTCCCCTCCTCCTTCTTCATCTTCTTCTTCTTAACCTAACTCTGGCTTGGTTTACTTTATGTGTCCGGTTGAACTGTTATCCTAGAGTAAATTTCTCAATTGCACTCACGCAGACTTGTACATGAACTTTACGCGTGGCTTTGCAGCTTAGGAGCATGTGTGGTTGTGGATGTGGGTGTGTGTGCTCTCCCATGACTTCTTGATGTTGCTCTTGGTTCTCCCTATACTAAGGGTAAAAAAAGAAAACAGAAAGAAAGAGAATAAACTCAATGCAATTTTGATGTCAAGAAAAAAAAAGCATCTCTGGTGCTTTCCCTCTCTTCCCCGCTCTGCAGCTACATTATTGTCCCGTCCTTACTCATTTCTCATCCTGACTGATTCATTTTGCTTGAACTTCAACCTCATCGCTAACACAGGCACTGACACATACAACATTTCCCCTGAAAAGATGATTACACGTATGTTTTAGTAAGAAGAATAGAAAAGTGATGTTTTTCTTTTCTGATTATTCTTCTGGAAACACTCATTAACTTATATCTAGAATTCTTTACAACACCAGTGTCAATAGTCACCTTTCTTGGACATGCTTTGGAATGAACTTTGAAGCCTGAAAGAAAACACACAGTGTCTAGGCCCTGCCTCAGACTTAACTAATTTGGAATCTTAGGGACAGCTCCAGGACATCTGTATACAATTGGCCCTCCATATCTGTGTGTTCTGTATCTGTGAATTTAAAAAATTGCTGATCAAAAATAATCAGAAAAAAGGGCATTGGCACTGAATGTGTACAGATATTTTTCCTGTCAGTATTCTCTAAGTAATACAATATAACATTATTACATAGCATTTACACTTGTTGGGAATTATAGGTAATCTAGAGATGATTTGATGATGGAGGAGGATATATATGCAGGTGTATGCAAATATGATGTCATTTTATATAAGGACTTGAGTATCTGAGTTTCAGGAGGCCTTGGGACTAATGCTCTGAGGATAGTGAGGGATGATTGCCCTTTTAATATTTTCAAAAAGATTTCTGGCTTCTGACCAAGAAGCAAGACCTCCCTGTGAACCAGTGCCATGTGCAGGCTGGCAGGGGGACAGCCAGACCCTAGCCTTTTCCTGTGAGTCAGTGCCATTCACAGACTGCAAGGGAAGGGAACAAGAAGTCATCAAGGAGCAAGCCCCCCCTGTGAATCAACACCACGAGTGGGTCACTGGTGGGGGAGCCAGATGCCAGCCCCTTCCAGCACGTGGCCTGGGAAACAAGAAGAGCCAATCTCCCTACCCACCACTGTAAGTAACTGGCTGATCTGGAGAAACACAGGCCACAGTGATAGCTATTGAGGTAAAATACAATTTAATGCTTGTAGTGTTTCACTGATTTTGCAGGTCTAAGGCTGATAGTCTGATCATCTATTCAGAGGATAACAGTAAACAATGTAGTATCTATGGGAGATCTCCTTCTGAAGATGGTAGCTATTGTTAATTCCCTATTATCTTGTTTTGAAGACCTGTATCATTTTCATTGTTTTGTTGGGTTGGGTTTTATTCTGTTTTGTTTTGTTTGATTTTATTGTAAGTGACATGGGCAGCTGTTTCAAAGATAACGGGATATATTAGGGTAGCCATTTTGGATTTACTATTGTCTTGTTTTGAAGTCCTGTATGCATTCATTGTTTTGTTTTTATTGATTCTATTCTGTTCTGCTTTGTTTGATTTCTACTATGTCTGAAGGTATCTGCAGCTATTTTGAAGACAACAAGAGGCATTATGGTAACCATTGTTGATTTCCTATTATCTTGAAGTCCTGTGTCACTTACACTAGATTGTTTTGATTGGCTTTATTCTGTTTTATTTTGCTTGGTTTTATTCTCTTTAAAATAAAAATAAAAAAGATTTCTGGTTTCCCCTCTGGGTTGGGGACAAGCAATAGAGCAAAGTTCATACAATTAGATAAGAGAGACTTTATACAGAATGACATGAAAATCAACTTTTAATTTCTCACAAAAAAACAAAACACCACTGAGACATGGTTTTTGGACTTACTCTCTCATTCCCTCATTCACCAACCATCTACTCCCCGGGACTTTACTCTCTCATTCCCTCATTCACCAACCTTCTACTCCCCGGGACTTTCCTGAGCATGGGCCTGTGCTGCAAAAATCACAAAGGTAGACAAAAGCATTAGGCAGGCTATACTTCGAGGAAAGAGGAAAGACATGCAGAGTTAGCCATAATACAAGAAATGTCTCAGCTGTAGGTTTCACAGAAGCTTTGTGAAGGAGACTGTCTCTGGGAAGTTTCAGCAGGTAGACATAGAAAGAGGCAGTCCAAGGAGAGAACCACTTGAGCAAAGGTTCAGAACATGCAAAACCATGGACACATTTGAGGGAAGGATGCCCCAAATTCTGGGGAAGAGAAAGACAATCGAAAGAGCAAGTGGAGGTAGTTGATGAAAGACCACGACAGTAAAACTGAGGAGCCACTCTGTGGCCGTCCAGCCCACAGCCAATTGGATCCGACCAAACCCAGGTGTCTCCTTCTGTGGGACTCTTGAGACCTTTCTGCAATTTTCACCTTCCTATACTTGATCTCTCATCCCTCAAAAGTGCCAGCTTCTGAATTTTAATCACGAATTCTTTTTGCTGATAACCAGGCATGTGTCTATGCTAACGGCTAACACCAATATTCACAAAAACTTGAACACTATCACTAGCATTTCCCTTCTTGCAGAGGAAAAACACCAAGACATGGGGAGGTTAAGTAGTTTAACCAGGACTACGTGGTACACTGGTTCCAAAGTACACACTTTCAACCTTCACATTATGCTGTCTCTGTGTGAGATGATCATGACCTTTTTGTCTCCTTTGGCAATTGAGCCACCTTGAAACCGTCTACCAATGTTATGTTTTATGTTTCTTGTACTTTCAGAGACTATCTATATGTTTATAGGTTTTTTAAATTAATTTTTGTTGTGAAAAAAATCACATCATAAAACTTACCATGTAGCTATTTTAAATATACAGTTCAATAATATCTAGTATATTTCCACTGATATGAAACAGATCTCCAACACTTTTTCATCTCCAAGTCTATACCCATTCAACAAGAATGTCCCTTCATTTTCCCTCTTCCCTATACCCTGGTAACCATTGTTCTATCTCCTCTATTTCCTATCTCCTCTATTTCCTATATCTATGAATCAGAACATTTCAGACATTACCTTTAAGTGAAATTAATATAGTAGCTATTCTTTTGTAACTGGCTTATTCGACACACTGTAATGTCCTCAAGACTCAGTTGAAGCATGTAACAGAAGTTCCTTCCTTCTAAGCCTACTTATTGGTCCATTGTATGTATATGCAACATTTTATTTCTTCATCTATGAACATTTGAGTTGCTTTCCCTTCTTGGCTATCAGGAAAAAGTGCTGTTATGAACATAGGTGTGAAAGCATTTCTTCAAGGCTTTGATCCTAATTACTTTAGTTACATACCCAGAAATGGCATTGCTGACTTATATCTATTTTTAAGGAACCACCACACAAGCCCCACCACCAATACACAACAGTTCTAATTCTCCATGTTTTTATCTATGTTTGTTATTTTCTGGCTTTTTTAAAATAGTAAATACCTTCATGGGTGCGAGGCAATGTCTCGTCATTTTTATTCTTATTTCTTTGATGACTGGTGATATTGAGCATATATTTATATGCCTGTAAGCCATTTGTATCTCATCCTTGGAGAGATGCTATTTTCAAATCCTTTGTTCAGTTTTTAATTCAGTCAATTTTTGTTGTGAAATTTTACTTGATATATTCTAATCAGATATACAACTTACAAATATTTTCTCCTATTTTGTGTGCTGCCTGTTCACTCTGTTGATTGTGCCCTTTGATGAACAAAGTTTTAGTTTGATGTAGTCCCATTTGTCTATTTTTGCTTTCAAGCCTGTATTTTTTATACCCGAGAGACCATTGCCTAATACAATGTTATGAAGATCTACTATATTTTCTTCTAGTTGTACAATTATGGGTCTTATTTTCAGGTCTTTTGCCATTTTTAAAGGTGGATGTACTATTTTCCCAATACCATTAGTTGAAGAAATCATGCTTTCTCCAATTATCTCAGCATCATTTTTGTTGTAGTCAGGGAGAGCAAGAGAAACAATTACATATAGGACACATAATTTATAGTATTATTTTATAATGATCACCCAGAGTCAAATACAAAAGAAAGAGTGCAGGAAATCTGTCTACACACTAAGACCCAAAGAATCTAGCTGAGGTCCTGAATCCCATGGCAACATCAGCTGAAGACCTAAAGTCCATGACAATGCCCCCCATGAGTCTAACTGGAGCCCTAGAGCCTACAACAATATCTAATGCAAGTCTGTTTCATGGATCTGCACTGGTAAGGCCCAAAGGTCAGCGGTGGAAGCTAGAAAGTCTGTGCCAGCAGGATAAAGGATCTGTGGCAGTAGGCAAGGGTTCTGCACTGGAGCCAAAAAGCAATTCTCAAAATAAAAATGAGGGCTCCCCTGAAAACTATCACAGCCATCCTCAGCGATAACGAGGTCCCAAGCTCCTCCAACAATAAGAACAGCTGAGTTCATACTAGGAAGCCAGCATGACAAACTTCTTCTGGAGATTGAGCAGCACACCATCTTCCCCTCTGGAGCCAGGAACTGGTAAAGTAAAGATCAGAGTTCCCCCAAAGGGAGCTGCGGCCTTTCTCAGCCACAAGGTCCCAAGTTCCTCTGATGATGACAACAGCCAAGTTCAGATCTGGAAAGAAGTTGACCAGGAGTCGACCAGAAGCTCATCGAGGAGAACCAAAGGCAACAGGAAAACCAACACCTACTAAAACCAACAACACTACTTCTTCCTCTCCAGTTCTCCTTCTTATGTTGGCAACAATCCTCAGGTGGGCCATCCATACCCAGTACCATGCTGACTCAGTTCAGCTGGTATTACAAGTTGACCACTAGTTATCAATCCACTACAGTTTTAAAAATCATTTGACTGTATACGTTAGAGTTTGAGGATTCTATTCTATTGTCTGTCTTTATATTCACTATACTCTATTTTTATTACTGTAGTTTTATAATATACTTTGAATTCAGGAAGTATAAGTCCTCCAAATTTGTTTTTTATCAAAACATTTTTGACTAATTGAGGTCCCTTGCAATTCATATGAATTATAGGATAATTTTTTCTATTTCTTTCAAAAATGTTATTGAGATTTTTAACAAGGATTTTGTTGAATTTGTAGATTGTTTTGGTATATCAACATCTTACCAATATAAAGTCTTCCAATCCATGAACATGGGATGTCTTTCCATATGTGTGTATCTCCTTTAATTTCTTTCAGCAATGTTTTGTAGATTTCAAGGCACTAATCTTCATTTATGCTTATTCTCAACAATTTTATTCTTGTTGATACTATTATAAATGGAAGTTTATTTAAATTTGCAATTGCTCATTGTTAGCATATAGAAACACAAATTTGTGTGCAGATCTTGCATCCTTTGCAACTTTGCTGAAAAACATTGTTTAGTATTTCAGATGGATTTTCTGTGGAACCTTTAGAGTCTTTTACATATAAAAATCATGTTACCTATAAACAGAGATAATGTGCAATTTAATTCAATTTGCTATCTTCAAATAATCTCTCTTATCCTGTCTTTCTTTCTTCTCATCTTGAAACTTTCATGAGTTTATTGAGCAGCTTGACAGTGTTCTTTCCATATGATCCTTAGGCTCTGTTCATTTTCTCCATCCTTTTTTCCTTGTTACTCCTGTAACCTAATGATTTCAACTTTCCTGTCTTCAAGTTCACTGAGTCATAATTTTTCCTGATCAAGCCTTTTGCTGAACCTTTTTAGCAGTACTTTCAGTTAAGTTACTGTGTTTCTTAACTGCAGAATTTCTGTTTGTTTTCTTTCTAATAGTATGTATCTTTGTTGGTATTCTCATTTTATTTATGTGTCATTACCCAATTTTACTCACTTTTCTGTGTTTTCTTTTAACTCATTGAGTATCTGTATAACAATTATTTTAAATTATTTGTCAGGTAGCTTACAGATTTGCATTTCTTCAAGTCAGTTTCTGTAGTTTTATTTTTCTCTCCTGATTGTGCCATGTTTCCCTGTTTCTCCATGTGCCTTGTGATTTGTTACTATAAATGATAATGCTGTTGCCAACACTTAGGCATTTGAAAAAAAAATAACCTGGTGTCCCAACTATTATGAACTGGCTTCATGCAGGAGAAGGCTGTCACTGACCAATCCACCCAGCTACAGAATCTAGGACCTCTCAAATCCTTTCTGATGATGTCTTCCCTGGGTATGTGTATGCACTTTTATTGTTGTCACATTTTCTTATCAGTTTGTCTTGCTTCTGCTCCGAAGCCTATAATCTCTTGTTCCCTCTGCCACCTCCCTCTAAAACTGCAGCTCAAATGTGCTACAGTGATCATAGCTGTTTTTAGTGGCTTCCAAACTTTGCTGCCAGTCCTATTAGCCCTCTGAGTAAGGGGAAGCAGATACGAATCCCTCAGCCAGTCCCCAGACTACCTGGGATATTGAATTCACAGTCCCCCCTTTTCTTGCCATCCAAAGAGAAAATTCATGGTAGGAAGGTTTCCTCTCAGTTGCATTGCCCTAGGTCAGATCACCACAAGGGACACAGATGAGCATGCAAAAATGTTGTGAACTTTCCTACCCTCAGCCATAGTCCCTACTTGGTTTTATGTCTGTCAGGGTGCTAAGACTCTTCAACTGGTCTCCAGACCTCTTGCAAAAGTGCTTTGCATTCATATATTGTTAACTTAGTGTCTCTGGGGGAGGACAATGAGCTGAAGTTTCTTAACCTACCATCTTACTGACATCACTCTCAATGTGTGCTATTCTTACAGTAAGAATAAAATATTACATTTTCTTTAATAAGTCATTCTCCATTTAATAAGTATCTGTCTTAGTTATCTTCTCATTGCTGAGCTACAATACCTAACGCCCACAGCTTTTAGGAGGAGAGGTTTATTTTGGCTCATGCTTGCAGTTCACTGTTGGCTGGCTCCCTGGCAAAAACTGCACTGCAGGGGGCCCAGCAGAGGAAAAGGTGCTCGAACCATGGCAGACAGGAAGCAGAGAAGGAAGGAACCTGAGAGGGAGATCCTTGCTTCCAGGTCACACCTCCAGTGACTCATCTTCAACCAGGCCACCTCTTAACAGCAAGTCAGCTAGAGTGCCCCATGATCCAATCACCTTCCAAATATGCAAGACCTTTGGAGGACATTTTGGATCTAAACCAAAATGGCATTTGTCCACTTTTTCACCCCCAAGGCATTTGGCATTTTGATTTCTCTCACATTTATCACATTGTACCCCTACAGATATCTTTGACATGTGTTGACTCTTCTAGGTTAAAGGATATCTTCAATTGTGTGTACTTTAACTTAAAATAATGAGCAAAATCCAATGAAATGTCTTCCAAAGAACAAGTCAAGGAAAGAATGCTTTGGGCCTAGAAAGAGCATAAACTAAAGACTAAAGGAGCTAGTGATCAAGAACAAGTAAATCACAAGGAGCTAAGGGAAGGTGTTAGAGGACCCAGAGAGATCTAGCAAAGAGTCTCAAAGGAACAGGAAAAAAATACCTTCCTAGTTTGCAACTGACAAAGCTTATAAGTATTGGGATGCTCATAAATGTTCTCAGCACAATTTTTATTTTAATTGACATGGAAATATGAGGAGTACCGCTCTGGGGTGCTTTAAAAATCAAGCCTACAGCATGCAAATGGTTTGTTAAAACAAATTGTTCACGTGGGAAATGTTAAGACATTTGACATATAAAAATAAACATATTGAACTTTCACAGATTTCCATAAACAATTGCATGCTGACCACCCGTCCACTGAACGGGAGTCCTGTTTTATTTCCTGTTTCCTGGTGTTGACGAGTAAGACTCCTTTATGAAATAGTGCAAGTGAAGGGGGAAGATGGAGAGGAAATACCCATAGTGCCCTTTGTTTGGTTGTCAGGCTTCAGGGAAGGACCGTGTCCTGGGTTCAGGGCCACCAAGAGCACCTGGGAGCTGTCTACCTCAGTGGAGTTAGAGGGAAGCAAATCATTCCCGTTCCTTACCAAGGAAGGACCCAGAAACAACAATAACTAAACAGCCCTGCTGTCCAACAAGCACATGCAACACTTGCAGCAGCAGGGGCACTTCTGACTTTAACAACTAATTTATAGTGGGCAAAGGTCCCTGATCTGCCAATTCTTTGAATGCATCTACCCTCACATACCTCATCAAGTCTCAGATGGCAGATTTCCAAATAGATGCAAAGGAGTCTGTTTGGAGGTGATGGCTGTGGCGGTGATGATTTGGTTCCTTTTAACCATGGCACATTTTAACATCAGCCGCCCACCATCTCTACCAAAAGGAAATAGATCATGATGCTGCTCTCAAAAAAACCTGAGTTTAGTCCAACACCTTGAGGGAAGACACAAGGAGTCAGAAGCAATCACACCAATGCTGACAACAGCCAGGGAACAAAAGAACAAAGCTGTGAGTAAGAACCTTAAGGCTTAATAACTAATAACACTTCTAAGTGCTTTATTGCTGTTATTGCATTAAATATGACTCACACTTGGCCTCTCTTATTATAACTGAAATGTTAGCTATTGTGGCCATCTCCTGTGTACTTCAAAATGTTGTTTTTAAAGCAGGATATGAATACATCAGAGGCTCTTCCCCATCTTGCAGAGGGGAAGTTCAAATGCAGGAGTCTCCCTAATAAAGCCTCCCCAGATATAATAAATGGGGCTGTCAGATTGATTCTCACTTGAGACACCAACTGTAACTAATATTACTTGATATGCAGATGTTTTCTGTCTCTCTCTCTCAGACCAAAGAAAAACCGTTTAAGTGGAATCATGATAAATTGGTATTAATAGGAAAAGAGTCTGTCACAGTGCTGCAAAGAGCTCAACAGGTCAGGGTTGGAGGGGCACACGAGCTACAGAGCTCTCACCTCTGTGCTGACGGGGTTCAGGAATTTATTAGCTGAACTATTCACTCTGTCTCAAGACCACACAACACTGTTTAAAACAGAAAATAAAACCCTGATCCATAGCAAGACTTCTGTTGGGAGAGACAAGGTCCCCCATAGTGCCTGGAACCCGGTCCCATGTTTCGCACAGGTGGAAAGGAAGGACTTAATGAAGAATAAAAGCACTAGCACAATCCTGTCAAGGGGTAAAAAATAGAAAAGCAAATCCTGACGATTCTTTATCCCAGCACCAGAGCCTGTGGTTGTTCTCAACGAATCCTGCAGTCCCTGGACGTGCTGCCGGCCTGCCTTCTAGAATTGCATTCCATGGCACCGGCAAATAGTCACCTTCACATTTGCTTCCACTTAAGTTTTCCCAGCCTCTCGCCTTCTGGCTCACTTGGGTGCAGGAAGCAGGATGGCAAAGAAATATAAAAACTTCACCCAGGTTCTTTTCCAAAAGGAAAGAAAACAGAAGAAAAACTAATGATAGGAGCAAAGGGCCAAGGGGCTAATGGGGCATCTTCCTCGATGATAAGACTGCTCTGCCCCGAGAACACTTGGGGAGCTCTTAGCAGCTGTCTCCTGGCAGTAATGTCAGACTCTCTGAAGTCCTTAGGCCCCGGAGTCTGTAAACCTGGAGCACAGCCTTTTACCATGCTTCAGAAAGTTTGCTTTGGACAAATAAGTTCACTCCATCAGGGCAAAGAGATTTAATTCACCCAAAAACACAGGGCGACCATCCCCGGTCTCTGAATGAATAAACGGAGCAGATGTCAGACATCATTTACTTAGATCTTTTTATATTCAAGGAGGTGGGAAACAAGAAGATGGTCACAGAAAGTGAACCCGATATTTATTTATTGATCAGGACCCTCCAAATGGCTGCACACTCGAGTCTCAGTTTCCCTGGATATGGTCTGGATAATTCATGATAGCCACTAGCCTCCAAA
>RJWT010042531.1:0-12115 GCA_004365215.1 Cuniculus paca | reverse complement strand
GTTAGTAACAGGCAGCACAGCGGGCGGGCGGCGGCACCCATGGCCCAGGAGACCCCTTCCCACTGGGACCCTCTGGCCTCACGGCCCACACAGAGGCCTAGCCCGCGCCCACTGTCCCCACGCCACCCACAGCGGTGCCCCGAGGGGCTCCCAGCTCCGCCTGTCAGTAGGACGCCCCCATGTCCTGCACACAGTGTCGACCGTCCCTGTGGACATCTCTGCCATGCTGCAGTCCCAGCTGGCCCTGCAGTTGAGGGCAGAGGGGCCCCGCTGCCAGGTGCTGACCCAGGACCAGCCCCCCTCAGCAGCGCGCCCTTGCCTTGCCATCAGCCCTCCTGCCCCGCCCCACGTGGCCACCGCCCTGTGCCCACGGCCACCCTCACCGGAGTGTGAGCTTCAGGGCTTGGGGCTGAAGGTTCAAATCCAGATCCTGCCTTCACTCCGGCCCTGCTGGACTCAGCCTGCGCCTTCCGAAGGGCACGCTGCGTGTGAGGCGCCCAGCCCGGGAGCGTGGGTGGTGCTTCTCTCCACTCCTCTCCACTCCTGTGTCCTCCGCACCCCCGCCTGCCTCGGGGGCTGCCGCTGCCCAGGGCTCCATGGAGAGAAGGTGCAGTCAGGCCCGGAAGGGTGGGGTGATCACGCCCGTGCCCCACTGGCCTCTCAGGAGAGTGGTGCCTGGGATCCCGGTGCCAAGCGACTCCTGCTCCTGGGGCGTCCCTGAGGGCTTCGGGCAGGAGGAGTGGCCTCTCCCCAGGCTGTTGTGCATCGAGAGGAAGCGGCTGACTTCCGTCCACACTCAGCACCCATGCACCCCATACCTATGCTGCGTCGTCAGGCTGAGTCTGCATGTGCTGGGCACAGAAAGGGCCAGGGAGCTACTCGGACTGCAGCCCCCTCCCTGCACCAGGCCTAACCCAGCCTGTGAGCCTGACTGCACCATGGAACCCTGAAATTAGGAAGCAGGCTGGGGAGGCCAGCCCTGGCACAAGGGCCCATCCAGGCAGTGGGCAGCTCTCACGTCGGTCACTCTGGTCTGGTAACCGGCCTGGGTGGCCAGCTGGTGCCACTGCCTTGCCCACGGGTGCCACGGCAGGGTCAGCCCCGTGTGGCCCCTGCAGGAACACATGGGGAGCAGTTGGCTTCAAGGCAGGGTGAGGCCTGGCCCCAGGGATCAGGGGGACCCGGGGCCCTGGGGAGGAGGAGCTCAGAGCCCACCCTGAGCCAGGGCCATGCAGCAGAGGTGACAGAGTGGCATCAAGAGAGCAGAAGCAGGGGCCGCCAGCCTCAGGCAACACGGGAGCCACAGCTTTGGAGTTGGGGCAGCCATGGGGAGCCCTCAGCAGGAGGCAGCTCTGCCCCAGCCCCGGGGCAGACAGCCCAAGCGGGGCAGGACCGCTGAGGGGTCGGCGCCTGTGAAGTCCCCACCTGAGGGAGGGCTGCCAGTCTGAGGACAGAGCCCGCTTCTGACCTACAGCAGGGGTGGGTACTGAAGCAAAGTCTCCCTCAGCCAGGCACCCAGCCAGGAGCTGAATGGGCACAGAAGGGACAGCAAGGCCTTGGGCCAAGGACCGGGGCATGGTCGGCGGGCGGGGGGGGGATTCACGATGTCCAGCCAGAACCAAACACGGTGGCTCACACCTGTAACCCCAGCTACACCAGAGGCTGAGGCAGGAGGATCACAAGTTCAAGGCCACCCTGGGCAATTTAGCAAAACTGTCTCTCAAAATTAAAGGAGTGTGGATGCGGCTCTGGACAAAGGCCCCAGGTTCAATTTCCAGCACTGCCAAAAAAACAACAAAAAAAAGATGTCCCACCAGGTCTTTGGGGAGCTGGGGACCCAGGGAGGAAGTGGCCATGGGTCCAAGAAGCCACGTGATTGAACCCACTGCAGGAAGCGGCAGGCCCCGGGCTGCAGTGTGGTCCTGACCGCAGTGAGTCCCACCACCCGGCCTGCCATGGGGCTCAGAGCCTCACCGGCGCTGGGGGTGCTGAGTGGGGTGGAGGAGAGGCGTGGGTGACCAGTCCCCTCTGGCCCCAGATGGAGGTGGAGGTGGGGACAGGGCCTGCTTGGGCCATGCCTGGCACCTGGCAGCTCTGTGGATTTAGGGGGCACCGGTGGCGTCTCAGAACCCCTCTCTGTGAAAGGGAGAGCAAGGTCCTTGTCCTCGGCAGCTCCGAGTTCCCAGGGAATCCCACGGAGCAGGACGTCACTCCCCGGGCCCCCGGCCCTGTCCTGGAGGTTTCTGGACATCTCTACAGCGAGGGGGCTCTGCTCCACCAGGTTGAGCATCTGGGACTGGGTGGCAGGTGGCTGGGGTGTCGCCTCTTCCCGGTGTGGCTGTTGGTGCCTCCTGACAGCTGCCTTCTCACCTCTCCGGCGCCTGAAATAGAGCCGGGGTGAGGGGAGGCTGGCACCACCTTGCCCCGAGACACGTGGTTCCCCAGGGTGGGCAGCAATGCTCTGGCCTTGGGAGGTGGGGCAGGCCAGGGATGGCCGCTGGCCCACAAGTCTCAGGCACGGCGCTCCTCATCCCGGGAGCTGGGACCCGGCTTGCCCAGAACTGTGCTGGGGGCACTGCGGGGAGGTGGCGCTGGCGGGCGAGCGAGCAGGGGCAAAGGCAGGCGGGCCTTCCCGGGGCTGGATGGCACTCGGAAGCCCTCCTGGCGGAGGAGGAGCCTGCGGGACACGCAGGGGTTGGGCCGTGGGGGTGGAGACGCGGTGATCGTCTCGGCCACGGGTGGACCAGCGTCCCAGCCCGCGGGGAAGGGACACGGGGAGGGAAGTCCGGGGACAGGGCGGGGCCGGACCGGCAGCCACGGCCCCCGGGGGCTCCCCGGACAGTCGCCCGGCCTCAGTGCGCTGCCTCCCTCCGCGCGGATCCACGGGTGTTCGCGGATCCTCCAGCCCCCTGGGCCGAGGGGTCCGGGGGCGGGGCGCGGGGCGGGGCCGGGGCGGGGCGCGGGCGGGGCCTCGGCTCACGCGCCCCGCACCGCTCTTAACCGCGCGCCGCCGCCGCCGCCGCCGCCGCCGGGATGGCCGGGGCCGGATCGCGCTGAGCCGCCGCCGCCCGCGTCCCCACCCCGCCGCCGCCGCCGCCGCCCGCGTCCCCCGCGCCCGCGTCCTCCCGCCGCCGCCGCCGCCGCAGCCCGGCCGGGGGTGATGCGCGAAGCATGCGGCGGCTGCGGCGCGGGGCGTTCGCGGCTCTGCTGCTCCTGCCGCTGCTGCTGCGCTCGCCCGGTGAGTGCCGCGCGGCCCGGCCACGCTCCCGCAGTGCTGGCGCCGGGGCGGGGCGGGGGCGCTGCTGCCCACGCGCGCCGGCCCGTCCCAGCCGCTGTCTCCGCAGGGCTCGGGGCGCGCGGTCCCGGCGCGGCGCTGCGCTGGGGGGGGCCGGGAGGCCCCGCGGCCGCCGAGGTCACCGAGCCCAGCCGGCTGGTCCGGGGCAGCTCCGGGGGCGAGGTGCGGAGGCAGCAGCTGGACACGCGCGTCCGCCGGGAGCCGCCCGGGGATTCGGTGAGTGAGGACGGGGTTGGGTGCGGGGACCCCACGCGCCAGGCGCCCCCTCCCCGGCACCGGCCTCGGCCCAGGACAGGGCCGCCCAGGCCTCGGTTCCCCCTCCCCACCGGCCCTGCCCTTCCTGCGCGGGGCTGTGCTCAAGATGGGCCCGGGCAGGGCGGCGGGGGGAAGGGGGCTCCCACGGCAGCCGCAGTGGGCTTCCTGGAACGGAACCGCTGAGTGCTGGCCCTGCCTCGGTTTTCCCCAGCACCAACAGGCTGCTCCCCCTCCTCCTGTCTTGGCTGAAGGGGGGCCTTTGGGAAATGGCCCTGAAGCCCCAAGTTCACCTACACATCCCAGATCTGCCTGCCCTCCTCCCTGCCCCACACCAGGCCCTCCTGCATCCCAGAAGGGGAGGAATGAAGGAGATTAATTGCAATTAATAATTAATTAATATCATGTGAATAATAATCACCCAGATGGAATCTTCATTCAGCTCTGCTCAGCTCCCCAGGAGCTGGAAGCTGAAAGTTGGCCAGGCCCCCGGGGGTGGCCAAGCCTGGTGGCAGAGGCCTGGCAGGGATGCAGGTGTCGGGGAGCCTGGGCAGGGGCACCGAAGTTGGGAAGTTCTGGCAGCTGGGAGTGGTGGGAGGAGATCAGGCTGGGCCAAGGAGCAGAAGGGAGCCGGGGCTAACGTTACAGACATCTGTCAGACTGGCATCTGGCCCTGCCTAATGCACTTGGTTAAAAGCCCTCCAGGAGGAGGGGGCCGGCCCGCGGGGGAGCCCGGGCAGGAAGGAGCATGCATAATAGATGGGGCATCTCAGCCTTGGCCAGGCCACCCCCAAGGGCTGATGGTCTCCTGGCTGGGGCAGGGTTGGAGCAGCAGCCGGCCGGGTGCCTGGCCGCCAGGATGGGCAGTGCGGCGACTCACTGTGAACTCAAGGGCCACAGCAAGGGCTCAACGGCTCTGCCTGACTGCTAGTGTCCAGCTGGGGAATGGTGGCGCCTATGGGGCAGGACAAGGTAGAGGTCAGGGTCGGCGTGTGGACTTGCTCAGGGCCCTGTGCTGCCTACACCTCCCCTGTGGCTGGGTCTAGGACAGTGCACCTGCTGGGGCTGAAGGAGAGGGCTGTGGGCTCCCCTGACCGGGCACGGTGCTGAATCTCGAGGTTCTGCCGCCAGAGGAACTTGGGCCCAGAGGTCAAGCACCTCACTTAGCCGGGAAGGACTCCAGCAGCAACACTGGGAGCCATCCTCTGAGGCCACCAGGGTGCCTGGGCTTCGGTCCTGGGGTGCTTCGAAGCCTGCAGGCCAGGGTGCAGGGTGCCAGGGACACAGGTGACATGGCTGGGTGTCTTCTGGTGGGCTGGTGGCAGAGCCTTTGGCCAGCCCAGCAGGTGTGGGCTCAGCAGCAAGACCTTGGGTCCTCGGGGGAAATGGGGGCACATGCAGGTGGGCCGGTGGACAAGGAGCCCTGTCTTCGGACCCCTGAGCCCAGGATGCAACAGTCCGCACCTCAGGAGGATGGGGTGGGGCGTGGGAGACCCCAGCTCACAGGGTAGCTCCTGCCTGCCCTGCTGGGTGTGAACCCCGGAGTTCGGTGCCCATCCCCGGCGGTGGATGCAGGGCCGAGGGGGAGCAGAGCCGAGACCCCTGCTATGGGCCGGTACGGAGAAGAGGGACGTGGGCCCTTCGCGTCCCTCGCCACTGCCCAGCCTGATTTCTGCGCTCTCAGGGACTGTGGCGGGGGTGAGCAGGGTGCCTGCAGAAGGAGCCTCCCAGGGCATGAAGTCAGCCACGTCCCGAGGGTCACCTTCCCCGCCCTCAGGAAGCTGCCATGTGGGGCGGAGGAGCGGGCAGGATGTGGGGAGCGTGAGGAGGGCACGGCTGGGTGCAGCCCAGGCCCAGCATGGCGAGGTGGGCAGCAAGCCCAGGCCTGCGCCTAGGCCCCACTGCATCTCGGCTCCGTCCTGGGGCCAGGGCTCCTACAACAGCAGCAGCTTAGGCAGGGGCCGGCTCGCTCTGGGGTGGCCGGGCACCGAGGTTGGGAAGGCTGCCCCATGTGGGTCCTGCCCATTGTGACCAAGCTGGCTGGTGTCTGAGTGTGCACGGTGCCTGGGTCTCGCTTGGGAGGACCCCCCAGCAAGGTCTGCTCCTCGCTCCGCCCTGCCCGGCCCTGGCCCCCCCGGCCCCTGCTGGCTGCCTGGAGGAGCCCAGCTGTCCAGCGTCTGTCCCCAGAGGGCCCGGCGACCCTGTGAGGAGGTGACTCTGTCCTCGGAATGTGGGTCACATCCCTTCACAGAGAACCGTCCACCTGTTCTTGAGGTCTGGAGCTCGGCGCCCCACTGATAAATGGGGCACTGCGCCTTGTGGGGCAGGGTCTCCTGACCAGGACCCCTTGGCAGCCCTGCAAGGTGGCAGTGTCCTGTTCCCCAGAGAGACACCTCAGTGAGACCCCGAGGTCCTCCCAGACCCGAGCACAAAGCCGCCACTCTGGGTGTCCTGTGGCGGGAGAGGGCCCAGGGGTCCCCTGCTCAGTCCTCACCACCCATCCCACTGGGACCCAGTGGGCACCTCCTCCAGCCTCCCACCTCACTGGCCCACGATAACAGCGTGCTAACCAGGGCTCAGCGCCCCCGCACACCCCCAGTCCACCAGATGGAAACTGAGGCTGCAGATAAGCAGCTCTCCCAGTCCCTGACCATCTTCCACCCCACTGTGTGTTCAGCCCCTGGGAGAGGAAAGGCAGATGTGGTCTCGGCCACAGTGGTGCACACTTACAATCCCAGCTACTCCAGAGGCTGAGACAGGAAGAGCTCAAATTCGAGGTCTGACTGGGCAACCTGAGATCCTGTCTAAACTTTAAAAAGAGAGCGGGGGGTGTAGCTCAGTTGCGAAGTGTTCCCAGGTTTGACCCCCAATACCGGGCAAAAAAAAATAAGAAAAAACTGCTTCAAAGCTCTAAGGGTTTCCCAGTAACCGCCCCCCCAATAAAACAACTGTGCTTGAAGACTCCAAGGGCCCCTGAGCCAGGCCCCTGCAGTGGGCAAGTACGGGGCTGGGGTGGGTGAGGAGGCCGAGGGACAGGCGTCCGAATAGTCACATCACAGCCATCTGTGGTCCCCTTCCCCAGGTGGGGTTCTGTGCGCCCCACAGAGCCTGGCATTGCGGAGGGCAAGGCTGCCCCTCGAGACCTGGGCTGGACTCTGGGCTCAGCCTGGCACCTGTGAAATGAGGCCCAGGCGGCCTGGGCGGTCTGCAATCACGTGGCAGGCAGCAAGGGGCAAGGGCAGGGCAGGGTTGTGGCCCGGCTGTGCCCTCCGTGTGGGGCTGGGCTCAGGAGAACGAGGCCATGCAGGGCAGGGCCCAGCCAGGAGAGCACGGGAAGGGCACTGGGCTGGCAGGAGCCCCGGAGTGCAGGGTGCAGCTGACCTGGCTCCCCTCAGGGACAGGGCCGTGTCCCCTGGTGGGGTGTGTTCTCTTACTCCGCTGCCATCTGATGGCCCTGAGCCCTCCTGACAGCCGTCCTCAGGCCCAGCCCCAGCAGCTTCAGCCTCACAGGCTGTGGGCACAAGAGTCATCCCAGCATTCGGGAGGCTGAGGCAGGAGGAGCTGCCTCAATTCAGTTACTCAGCCAGACCCTGCCTCAGAAATTAAGTCTGGGGAGCAGTTCGGCATGAAGCTCCCCACCAGCCTGGGCCCGTGGTGGGGCTCCTTGGCCTGCGAGGAGGGCAGAGGCCAGAGCTCTGGCCTGCTTGCTTCCCAAGGGAATTGGGCCCGGCGTGCCTGACCCCTCCAGGCCCTGCACCGCCACCGCCACCGCCACCGCCGCAGCCTCTGGCTCCGGAGCAGCTCGAAGCTCACCTTACCACTCAGCAAATCCGAGGCTCGGTGGTTGCCAGGCTGCCCTAGGGCCAGAGTTGGCTGGGAGGGGGCTGTTGGGCACAGACCACAGGCGGCCCAGGCCCCAGAGCAGGGGAGGCTGGGGCAGGTGGGGAGAGGACAGCGGACATCCTGTCCTTGGCCCTGGGTTATTTCCAGTCTGATCAATGCACTGGGCCCAGAGGAGCTTGGCACCCTGGGCAGCCCAGGATGGATGAGGGGCGTCCTTGGGTTGAGCCCGGGCCCCCTGCTGTGCCCGAGACCCTGTGCCCTGTCCTCAGCGACCCAGGCTGCCCTCCGCCCTGTACCACCTTGTGGGAAGGGCGACCTGGGACTGGATCCCTGGTCCGAGCGTGTGGCCTTGGGCAGAGTGGTCACCGCCTGGTGCCCTAGTGTCCTCAGCAGTCAGGCGGGAACCATAGGGGCGTCTGTTGGGGTTCAGGCCTGGTTGGTGAGGACCCTGCAGGCGGTGACAGCTGCCAGGCAGCAGGGCAGGGACTTGGGGGGCTTCCCATCAGGGCACCACCCCACACCAGCCAGGCCAGCAATGGACACCACAGGCCCTGGTGTCAGGAGTGTGAAGCGGGTTCAGTTCTGGGGTCCTGGGCCCCTTCCTGTGTATCCAGGCCCCCCATAAGACAGAGCGGCGTACAGCTTGGGGCGGGGCAGGACCCCGCGTCCCGCCTTCTTGGGGGCTCTGATGTCCCTGTCCCCTGGATCAGGGCCACCTTGCTCAGGCCTTGTGCACATTGCCATGGCAACCTGGAGCCTCCAGCCCAGCTGCCTGGGCCCCTCTGAAAGATTCATCAGGAAAACTTCCGTGTTTAAAAATTAACCGCAGATTGAAACATTAAAGATGAGCTGCTGTGGGCCAGGCGGAGGGCCATGCATTTAGGGGTAGAAGAGCCAAGGCCTCTCGTCCTAACTGGAGGGGACAGTCCCTCACCTGGCACGGGGCCCGGGACCCACCCACCCTGCATGCTGGCACCATCCACGCTGTTGCCTGTCCACCCTGGCAGGACCCCTCTCCTCCCCATGATCCTCAGCCCCAGGAGGCCAGCCCTGCGCCCGGGCTGGGGATGGGTGGCAGGTGCTCTGGGCCAGAGGGCGCAGGGTGCAGCGTGGTGGCAGCCTCCAGCCCCAGGGAGCCTGACCCCTCTCTGCCCTCGCCCTGCCAGCCAGCCCACCTGGCCCAGGTGAGCTTTGTCATCCCCGCGTTCCATTCCAACTTCACTCTGGACCTGGAGCTGAACCAGTGAGTGCGGCCTGGAGGGCTGGGCAGGGGCGGGTGGGGTGTGCCTGGCCTGGCCGACGGGTGACACCCACCTTCTATTCCAGTCACCTGCTGTCCTCCCAGTATGTGGAGCGACACTTCAGCCCGGAGGGGGCAGCGCAGCACAACACTGTGAGTCCCCAGCCTCCCAGCCCGAGGCTCCCCACAGTAGTGGGCAAGGCAAGGGGTGCAGATCCCAGAGGGCACAAGGACAGGCCCCAGTCTGCCAGGCCAGCAGCATTGTGGGGTCCAGCCCAGGGTTCCCATTGCCCACGCAGGGTGCCTGCCCCCAGGGCCCAGACCTGGCCCGGGATGAATGGGCCGCTATAAATAGCCCTGCCCAGCCCCGTGCCCAGTAACTAGAGCAGGAGTAATTGAGGGAACCAGTTGCAGCTGGTGGCCGATCCCCTCTCCCCCTGAACCTGAGCATGGCCAGGAGGACCTGGCCGCCAGGGACCACGAGTCTAGGCTGGGCCGTGGGGCTGAGCCGTGTGTCGGGGTCTGCGGCAGTCACCTGATGAGACCCCGAGGACCAGCCACACGCTGGCCACACCTCCACGTGGCAGGTGCCTGACCTGTGACTGCAGTCACCGCTGCCTTCCCGGCACTGCAGGGGCCACACCGGCACATGGGGCAGCTGTGGGGGGCTGCCCGGGCACCCTCCTCACCAGCCTGCTCCCCAGGGCGCCGGAGACCACTGCTACTACCAGGGCAAGCTCCGGGGCAACCCCCACTCCTTTGCCGCGCTGTCCACCTGCCAGGGGCTGCAGTGAGTAGGGCTGGGGGGAGGGCCCTGCCTGCCTGGGGGACAGGCGTGTGAGCCCCCTTTCTCTGCAGTGGGGTCTTCTCCGACGGGAACTCAACCTTCATCGTGGAGCCCCAGGTGCTGGCTGGGCCTCAGGCGCCCCCCCAGGTACCCCGTGCCCCCGCTGCTGCCTCCACAGTGACCTCAGCCTCCCTGCCCTCCTCAGTGACCCCAGCTCTGGTTCCCTCTCTGTCCCTCGGCTCCGATGTCCCTGCCGTCCCCCACACGACCTCCCATGGGCTCCCGTGTCTTTCGCCCCCAGCTTGCAGGGCACGCCTGGGTCTTGACCCCAGAAATCTGAGGATCTGGGAGATCAGATCCGACATGGAGCCCTGGCTGATTCTGGGTCACCCCAGAGTAGGGTGGGGGAGTGCCGGGTGCAGACCTGCCCGCCCCTCAAAACACTAACTCCCTCCCCTTGCAGGGACCCCTCCCCCACCTCGTTTACCGGACCCCTCTCCTCCCAGTCCCCCTCGGATGCAGGGAGCCAGGTAAGGGCTGAAAGTGGGGCTGGGCAGGCCTGGCGGCACCCTCCTCACCCATGTGTCCCTACAGGCTGCCTGTTTGCTGCCCGCTCTGTCCCTCCAAGCCGGCCAAGGCTGAGAAGGAAAAGGCAGGTACGGGGCCCACTCAGACCCCAGGCTGCAGAGACCCCGGCTGTCTCTGGGGAGAACCGTGGTGTCTGTGGCTCCCAGGCTGGGAGGGACCCGACTCCCCAGGGGCTGCAGTGCTCCTGGCTGGAGTCCACGGCGGCATCAGGTGTGAAGGGGCTGATTCCCAGGGTCCACCTGCCCCTAGGTCCGCAGGGGCCACCCCACTGTCCACAGCGAGACCAAGTACGTGGAGCTCATCGTGATCAACGACCACCAGCTGGTAGGTGCCCAGCCTGGGTGCGGCCCAGGGGAGCCTGCAAGGAGCTCGCCCCTGTTTCTCCCCCAGTTTGAGCAGATGCGGCAGTCGGTGGTTCTCACCAGCAACTTCGCCAAGTCCGTGGTGAACCTGGCAGATGTGGTGAGCCCCCAGCCCACTGGTACCCTGACCTTGCCACACACACCGGGGGGCTGGCAGCCTCAGACCCCATTTCCTGGAGGAGACCAAGGCCCACCCCATTGCCACCGCCAGTCCTCTCTCCCCTCTTTGGGTCCAGATATACAAGGAGCAGCTCAACACCCGAATTGTGCTGGTCGCCATGGAAACCTGGGCTGATGGGGACAAGATCCAGGTGCAGGATGACCTCCTGGAGACCCTGGCCCGGCTCATGGTCTACCGGCGGGAGGGTCTACCCGAGCCCAGTGATGCTACCCACCTCTTCTCGTGAGTGCCGCCCCCTGCACCCTGCCATTCGCAGCCCACTGGGCCCCCAGCCCCCTGCCCAGCGACGTGTCCAACTGGGCATCCCTGCACCTTGGCCGGAAAGCCCGGGCAGGCTGTCTGAGCCCTGGTGGTCTCTGCCCTTTAGGCCACCCCAGCTTCCTCCCTTGGGCCGGCAGCCTTGCACCTAGAGTTGAGCCCACAGGGCGGTGAGGTCCCAGGGCTGACCCCCAGGGCAGGGCTGGTCTCCCCAGCCTGACAGCTCCTCCCACAGGGGTCGCACCTTCCAGAGCTCCAGCAGCGGGGCGGCCTACGTGGGGGGCATCTGCTCGCTGTCCCGGGGAGGCGGAGTGAATGAGGTGAGCAGGGGCCCCGGGTGCGGGGCCAGGGCCGTGGGGTGCAGACGCCTGGCCTCCCTCTGCCCCTGCGCAGTACGGCAATATGGGGGCCATGGCAGTGACGCTGGCACAGACTCTGGGGCAGAACCTGGGCATGATGTGGAACCAGCACCGGAGTGCGGCCGGCGACTGCAGGTGTCCCGACGTCTGGCTGGGCTGCATCATGGAGGACACCGGGTGAGTGCAGGGAGGGGCCGAGGGCAGCAGTGCCACGGGGCAGCCCCTCGAGGCCTCCCTGGGCGGGGACGGGCGGGAGGGAGGCATGAGGGCACCAGGCTGCAAGGCCCGTCACCCGCCCAGGTTCTACCTGCCCCGAAAGTTCTCCCGCTGCAGCATCGACGAGTACACCCAGTTCCTGCAGGAGGGCGGCGGGAGCTGCCTCTTCAACAAGCCGCTCAAGGTACGCCGATCCCAGCCCTGAGCCCGACCCTAACCCGCCCCTGCCCCTGCCCGCGCCCCCGGCCCCCATCCTGACCCGCCGCCCGCCGCGCGCCCGCTTCCCAGCTCCTGGACCCGCCCGAGTGCGGGAACGGCTTCGTGGAGGCGGGAGAGGAGTGCGACTGCGGCTCGGTGCAGGTGAGCGGCGGGGCGGGGCGCGGTCCCGTGGGCGGGGCCGAGGGCGGGCCCGGGGAAGGACGGGCCGCCCGCCTGCGTCCCCCTCTCCTCGCGACCCCCAGGAGTGCAACCGAGCCGGCGGCAGCTGCTGCAAGAAGTGCACGCTGACGCACGACGCCATGTGCAGCGACGGGCTGTGCTGTCGCCGCTGCAAGGTGCGCGGGAGGCGGGGGCGGGGCCTTGCGAGAGCGCGCCAATGGGCGCGCGGGGCGGGGCCTCGGCGCGGCCGGGGCGGGGCCCGCGCGCTGACCCCGCCCTCTTTGCAGTACGAGCCGCGCGGCGTCTCCTGCCGCGAGGCGGTGAACGAGTGCGACATCGCCGAGACCTGCACCGGC
>RJWT010042530.1:0-12135 GCA_004365215.1 Cuniculus paca | reverse complement strand
TAGCTTTGTAGTATAATTTCAAGTCTGGGATTGTGATGCCTCCTGTCCTGCCCTTGCTGCCCAAAAGTGCCTTTGCTATTCTAGGTCTTTTGTGGTTCCAGATGAATTTTAAGAATGATTTCTCTAGATCTGTGAGGTATGCTAATGGTATTTGGATGGGAATTGCATTAAATCTGTATAATAATTTTGGGAGAATGGCTATTTTCACAATATTTGTTCTTCCTATCCATGAGCATGGAATGTCTTTCCATTTTCTAAGACACTCTTCGATTTCTTTTTTCAGAGTACTGTAATTTTCAGAGTACTCAAGCAAAAGATTACACAAGATGTTATGTCAACATAAGGAAAAAGAATTCTTGAAAGGAAACACTTCCAAAGAAGAACAATAATTCTCCAGAAATAGATTCCCATTTTGGGAAAAATCTATGAAACGTCTGAAAAAATAATTTATGATCCCAAAGAAAATCAGTGAGGTGAAAGAGATTACACATAAACAATACAAGAAATGAGAAAAACACTTCAGTATATGAATGAAAAATTCACCAAAATGACAGAAATCATAAAAAAGAAATAACTAAAAGTCTTGGAAGTAAAAATTTTAATTAGTAAAATAAGAAATGTAAGGGAACTTCCAAAACAGACTACAATAAGCACAAGAAAGAACACATGAATTTTTAGGACAGGTTTTTACCCAGTTAAACTGGAAGAAAGAGAAAAAGAAAAAAGGAGAAAAAGAAAGACAGTCAACCTATGGGAATTATGGAGTGTTTTAAGCAAATATGAAAAATTTAGAAGGTAAATAAGAGGTAAAACAATTAAAACTTAATACACAAAATTATACATGAAAACTTCCTGTATCTTCAGAGACATGAACACCGTGATGCAAGAAGTTCAAAGGATATCAATAGATTCAATCAAAATAGACCCTCACCAAGGCATATTACAGTGAAAATGTCAAAAGTATAAGACAAAGAATCCTAAGAACAGTAAGAAGAAAATCGTGAAACCTCACACAGGGAATGCCTACTAGACAAAAAGTACATTTCTCAGCATGACAGGCCAGAAGAGAATGGGATGATATTTTCAAAATGCTAAAAGAAAAAACTACTTTTCAAGAACATCCCACATACAGCAAAATCATCCTTTAAAAATAAGAAAGATAAAAAATGAGGAAAAGAGTTAGTAGTACCCTCTGATAGATCAAGGGTGAGGTTGTTGCTGAGTGCCAAGGCCCTGAGTTCATCCCCAATACCAGGAAAAAAGAAGAAGAAGAAGAAGAAGAAGAAGAAGAAGAAGAAGAAGAAGAAGAAGAAGAAGAAGAAGAAGAAGAAAAAGAAGAAGAAATAAACCCTTTCTCAGATAAGAAAAAACAGGGGGGAGGGATTAATCACCACCAGGCTAGGTGTAAAAGAAATATTTAAGGAAGTCCTTGCTATAAGCAAAGAATGACAGCTGCTATCATGAAAATACATAAATATACAAAACTTGTTAGACAGATATATGAAAAGAGAATAAAAACCTTATCAAGAGAAAAAACTACCAAATTAAAAAATAAGTAATAAGAGAGATAGAAAGCAACAAAAATACGAAAAACAACCAGAAGACAATGAAAAAAGTGATAAAAAGAAATTTATAGCTATCAATAATAACCTGAAACATAAATGTATTGAATTTTTCAACCAAATGTTTATCAACCAAATAAATTTTCTAAAACAAGACTCATCTCTAGACTGCCTATAAGAAACTCACTTCACTGGCAAAAATACATGTAGACTAAAGTTTAAGGGTTGGAAAAAGGTACCTCACACAAATAAAACCCATAAGCAAACACAAATACCTACATTCATGTCTGTTAAAGTAGACTTTAAATAAGAAATCTATAAAAAGAGACAGAAGGCCATTGCATGTTGATGAAAGGATGAACTCAGCAAGAAGACATGACAATTTTAAGTATATATGCATTTAACAAGGACTACCAAGTATATAAAGAAAATATAATTAGATGTAAAGAAATATATTAGATTCTAATGCACCAAAAGTTGGCAACCTATACTTCCTATGTTCCTCAATGAATAGATCATTGAGCAAAGAAACATGTGAATTGAACTATATTATACAGTAAATGCACCTAACATTTACAGAATATTTCATCCTACAGCAGCAAAACATATGTTCTTCTCTTAAACACAAAGAACATCCTCTGGGGTATATCATATATTAAGCTACAGATCAATTCTCAATAAAACTTTTAAAACTGTAACAATATATTTTCTCAGATCACAGCAGAATAAGGTTATAAATAATTAAGAAAGTGAAGAATGCAAAGTATACAAATATTTTGAATTGAGTAGCAGTCACCCCAACAGTAAATGGCTGATGGTAGAAATTAAAAAGAAAATCCAAAGATTCTTAGAAAAAAACAAAAATGACAATATAACATACCAAAATCTGTGAGATGTAACAAAAACAGTACTGAGAGAAGTTTGTAATTATAACAATGTATACATGTATAATAAGCAAACAATATCTCTCTATAAAATAATAGACTATATATATATATATATATATAGAGAGAGAGAGAGAGAGAGAGAGAGAATAGATACATATTTGCAACCTAATAGTGTACATCAAGGGCATAAGAAAGAGAACAAAGAAAGTTCAAAATTCTTAAAAATAAGGAAAGACAAAATGAAAATCAGAGCAAAATACACAAAATTGAGATAAAAGACATGAAAAATCAATGAAACAATTGATTTGCTGAATGGATAAAGAAAATGACAAACCTCTAGCTAAACTCTCTTAATGAACTGTGAAGACAAGCTAAATGAAATAAGAAAGGATAAAGATACAACTAATGCCACAGGAATTCAAAGAGTCATAGCAAATTACAGTGAAAAACTACAGTCTAGCAAAATGCAAAGTCTAGAAAAAAATGGATGAAACCCTGTATACACACTTACCAAAATTAAATCAAGAATTAGAAAATCTAAGCAGATACACAATGAGTAACAAAACTGAAATAGTGATGAAAAGTCTCCCATCTTAAAAAAATAATAATAAAAAATAAAAGTCTCCCATATAAAAAAAAAAAGTCCAGGACCCGATAGTTTTCCAGCTCAATTCTACACAACATTTAGAGAACTAATTCCAATTCTTCTTAAATTATTTTTTAAAAACTGAAATGGAAGAAATTCATCCAAGGTTTTTACACAGCCAGTACTGCTGTGGTAACATAAACCAATGAAGTTTCAACAGAGAGAGAGAGAGAGAGAGAGAGAAAGAGAAACAGAGGCAGAGACAGATACAGAGACAGAGACAGAGACAGAGACAGAGACACAGTCAGACAGAGACAGACAGACAAAGGCAGAAACAGAGACAGAGGCACAGAGAGACAGGGAGAGAGAAATTGCAAACCCTTACCCTGGATGAACACAGAGGTCAAATTTTCAATAAAACACAAGCAAAACAAATTCAATGGGATGCGTAAGGCTCTATACACAACAATCAAGCATAATTCACCCAAGACACAAAGGATGGTTTAACATATACAAATTGATGAAATATGATACAACACATCAACAGAATGAAAAGTGAAAACTATGTGATCATTTCAATAGATGCAAAAAAAGCAGTCAGTAAAATTCAGCATTTTTTTGTGATAAAAACTTTCCACAAATTAGTTATGGAAAGAATATATCTCTAATCACTAAAGATTACTAAGTATTAAAGATCTACAGTAAATACCTTACGCAGTGGGGAAAACTGAAAGCACCTCCTCTAGCATCAGGATTAAGACAAAGGTGTCACTTCACAACTTTTAGTTAATAATATTGGAAGTCAAAAAAGCAATTAGACAAAAAAAAAGAAAAAGAAAGGAGATTCAAGTGAGAAAGGAAGAAGCTAACTTTTCCTTGCTTGTAGATGACATTATTTTACTTATGTGAATAGAAAAAAACGTTCCATCAAAAACTGTTAAAACTAAAAAATTCAGCTCCTCTGCATCAGGAGAGCCTGGGCCAGTCACATGGGCCTGATGAAGCCCTGCTCAGTCTGGTGCAGCTCCCCTCCCTCACTGGGGGAGCCCTGGTGAGCCACGAGAGGGCAGAAGCCCCATACATTGCCTCTCCATCCCCCAAGGAACCTTGATTTGGAGAAACCCAGGTGCCTGACCCATTCCCCTACACAGTGGGATAGGAAGCTAATTTGGGAAGTTCATGGGAACTTCCATCTGGTTCTTCTGGAGGAACTCAGAAAAATGTCAAGATGAAGGGGCAAAAGACAATCTCAGACCTCCAACCCACACAGAACAACTCCAGGTGACATACACATAGATGAAAATGGAAGTCACTCACCTGAAATTTCTGAAATCATAGCAACTAAAGTAAAGAAATAACTCCATGAGGCTGTAAGGAAATCCGATCAGAAATAATATCTCAAGTGAAAAAAGAAATGACAGCCATAATGAAAGAAATGCTGAGCATATTTAAGAAGACATAGCTAAAAAATAGAGGAATGTAGGAAAATGATGGAAACCGTGAATAAACAATATAGGAAAGAATTAGAATGCATGACATAGATTCAAAGAGATATCCAGGAAATTAAAAAGCCTATTGAAAACTGGCAAAACTGAAAGAAATGGAAGGTAGATTTTCAGACTTTGAAGACAGGATTTCAGCTCGTAATCAGGAAATGAATGATCTCTTAAAAATAAGGAATCAGGAATTAATTCAACAATAGCAAGACTATGCAAAGAAAAACAACATAAGATTGACAGTTGTCAGAAAAAAGCAGGAGTCAATACAAATGACATAAAAAGACTATTTGCAGAAGTAATAGCAGAAAATTTCCAAAGCATGGGGAAAGAATCTGACATACAGATAAGTGAGGCATAAAGACCTCCAAACAGTCCTCACCAAAATAAATCTACACCCAGACCTATAGTAATCATGATCCCAGAAATTCAACACAAAAACAAAATACTAAAAACTTTTAGAGAACACAGACTACCTATAAAGGAAAGCATATCAGAATCACAGCAGACTTCTAAAACCAAACCATCAAGTCAAAAAGAGCTTGGAGTGAAGTATTTCAAGTCCTGAAAGAAAACAACTTCCAACCCAGATTGATGTATCCTGCAAAACTATCTTTCAAAATTAATGGAGAAATAAGATACTTCCATGACAAAGAACAACAGAAGAAATTCATGACCAACAAATACACCCTACAAAGGTACTGAAAGACATTCTAGAAAGAGATCAAAATGACCACAATATCAAGAACACCAATAGGAAGAAACCAGCAAGAAAGGCAGGAACTTAAACAGAGAAGAAAAGTATGGGGCCAACAAAAGGGAAATAACCTGAAAAAGATAAACCATTACATATCAGTTATAACTATCAATGTAAATGGTCTCAATTCACCAGTCAAAAGAAACAGACTGGCAGAGTGGATTGAGAAATGAAATCCAACAATATGCCATGTACAAGTAACACACTCAACTCAAAAGGAAATTCATAGACTAAAAGTCAAAGGATGGAAAACAATACTCCATGCATCTGAAACCCAAGAAAATCAGGGGTAGCTATTCTATTTACATACAATGTGAACTTTAAATCAAGAATGATCAAAAGGGACAAAGAAAGTCACTGCATACTTGTTAGGGGAAAACTTCAAGAGAAAGACATAAAAACCATAAACATATATGCACCAAATACAGAAGCACCCAACTATGTAAGATAAATATTAATAGACATGAAAAATCAAGTAAGAAATAACAATTATTACAGGGTCCTTAAACATCCCATTATCATAAAGAGATAGATCAACTAGACAAAAAAAATCAACAAAGAAATAACAGAACTGAACCAAACTTTGAATAAATGGACTTTTACAGAGTGTTCCACACAACAGCATCAAAATGCACATTCTTCTCAGTTGCCCATGGGACATTCTCTAAAATAAACCATACGGTAGCCCACAGAACATGCTTAAATAAGTGCAAAGGAATAGAAATTATCCCATGCCTATTATCTGATCATAGTGCGCTGCAATTGGAAATTAATGACAAAAGAAGTCACAAAGCCTCCAGAAATACATGGAAATTAAATAGCATGTCCTAACCAAACAATGGGTCAAGGATGAAATTAAAGAAGAAATTATACAACAACTACAATCAAATGAAAATGTGATACAACTTACCAGAACATGTGGGAAGCAATGAAAACAGTCCTCTGGGAGAAATTTATAGCAATGAGTTCTGGCATCAGGAAAATGTAATAAGCACAAATAAACAACCTAATGCTGCACCTCAAGCTTCTAGAATAAGAAGAGTCAATCAAGCCCAAAGCCCATAGAAGGGAGAAAAGTATAAAAATCTGAGCAGAAATTAATGCAATTGAGACTAAGAAAAGAATACAAAGCATTAATGAATCAAAAAGTAGGTTCTTGGAAAGAATAAGTAAAATTGATAAACCCCTACCCAACCTTATCAAAAAAGAAAAAGAAAAAATTCAAATTCATGCAATAAGAAATGAAAAAGGTGAAATCACTACAGATCTGATGGAAATTCAGAAGATCATCAATACCTACTTTGAAAATCTATACTGTCATAGGTTGGAAAAAACAAAAGAAATGGACAGATTTCTAGAATCATATGAATTACCAAAGCTGGATCAAGAAGATATAAAATTTCTGAATAACCCAAAATTAGTGAAACTGAAAATGTCATTTAAAACATACCAACAAAGAAAAGCCCAGGTCATGAAGGATTCACAGCTGAGTTATCCAAGAAATTTAGAGAAGATTTAATCTCAACACTCCTCAAACTCTTTAACAAAATTGAAAGGTAAACAATTCTCCCTTACTCATTCCTGGAGGTAAGTATTACCCTGATATGAAAACCAGAGAAAGACTCAACCAATAAAAAGAACTATACACTAGTCTCCCTAATGAACTTAGATGCAAAAATCTTCAATAAAATACTAGCAAACAGAATGCAGCAATCATCAAAAAGATTAAACAAGTGGGATTCATCCCAGGAATGCAGGTGCATTGGTTACTTTTCTCTCATTGCTGAGACAAAACACCAAACAACCAAAATTAAAGATGGAAAGGGTTATTTAGCTCAGAGTTCATGGAGGTTTCAGTCTATAACCAACTGGCTCCAAGGCAGACTGGCATGGAACAGGGGCAACACTTCCAGGGCAGAAGACAGCAAAGCAACAACAGCAAAAAGGGAAAACGGCAAGCATCCTTTCCTCTCTTATATTGCACATAAGCCACCTCCTCTCCAAAGTGGTTGCAGCACTCACAAAATCTATTTACCCTCCTCTTGCACAGGATGAGGATGTTTACAAAGTAAGAACCCTGGCTCCTTGGTGAGTCACTTAGTTATATTTCTAAACTTCTCAACTTGACACAGTGTTTCACCCATTACAGCAGGGTTGGTTCAACATATACAAACCAATAAATGTGATATACCACATCAACAGAGCCAATGAGAAAAATCACGTGAAGATCTCCATAGATGCATAAAAGCTTCTGATAAACTTTGTCCAACACTCGTTCATGATAAAAAACCCTACAGACAATCAGAATAAGTGGTCTTCACCTCAATCTGATAAAAGCCGTATGTGACAAACCAACAGCGCACATAATACTAAATGGAGAAAAACTGAAATGTTTCAACCTAAAATCAGAAACAAGACAAGGATGTCCATTATTACCACTCCTATTCAATACAGTTCTGGAAACATTACCCAGATCACTTACACAAGAGAGAGAAATACAAGGTACAAGGATAGGAAGGGAAGAAGTGAAATTATCTTTATTCACAGATGACATGATACTCTACATAGAGGACCCCAAAAATTTCACCAAAATCTTCTAGAGTTAATAACCAAATTTGGTAATGTAGCTGAATACAAATCACCATTCAAAAATCAATAGCATTCCTGTGCACAAACAACAAACACATTGAGAGAAATTAGGGAAACCACACTCTTTACAACTGCATCCCAAAAAATGAAATAATTAGGAATAATTCTAATAAAGGAAGTAAAAGATTTATACATTAAAAATTACAGTACTCTGAAAAAAGAAACTGAAGAGGATGTCAGAAAATGGAAAGATATGGCTTGCTCATGGATAGGAAGAACCAACATTGTGAAAATGGCCATACTCCTAAAATTGTTACACAGATTTAATGCAATCCCAATCAAAATACCATTAACATATGTCACAGATCTAGGGAAAACATTTCTAAAATTCACCTAGAAACAGAAGAACAGCAAAGGTAATTCTGGGTATTAAAGGCAAGAAGCATCACAATCCTTGACTTGAAATTGCAGTGTAATACTACTAAAATAAAAGCAGCACGGTACTGACAAAAACAACAACAACAACAACAACAACAACAAAAACTCCTGAGGTTCACTGGAACAGAATACAAAGTATAGACACAACTACAAACACACTCAGTCCCCTTATCTTTGACAAAGGGGCCAAATATTTTTACTGGAAGAAAGAGCTTCCTTAATAAATGGTGCTGCAAAAACTGGCTTTCCACATGCCAAACACTTAAACTTGATGCTTGCCTATCACCAAGTACTAACTAAAGTCAAAATAAATTAAAGATCTAAATATTAAAATAGAAACAGTAAATATACTAGAAGACAAGTTAGGAAGAAATCTCAAAGACATAGGGATACTCAGAGAGCTCATGAACAAAAACCAATCTGCATGGAAAGTACTTCAAACAAACAACAACTGAGATCTCATCCTATTAAAAAGTTTTTTCATATCAAAAGAAATCACCAACAAAGCAAAAGACAACCCACAGAATGGGAAAAATTTAGCAAACTGTCCCTCAGACAAAGCAATTCTATCTAGAACATATAAAGAATTGAAAAAATTGGGCCCCCAAATTCAAAGACCCAATCCAAAAATAGATATCTCAGATGAATACACAATTCTCAGATGAAGAAATAAAAAATGGAAAATGCATACATGAAAAAATGTTCAACATCACTGTTCATTTGAGAAATGCGAATTAAAACAACACTGAGATTTCATCTCAGTCCAGAAATAATGGCTATCACCAAGAAATCAACCAGTAACAAATGCTGGCAGGACTGTGTGGAAAAAGGAACACTTTTCCACTGTTGGTGGGAGTGTGTACTGGTACATCCACTGTGGAAATCAGTGTGGAGATTCCTCAAAAAACTAGGATTCAAGGTCCCATTCAATCCAGCTCTTCTCCTTCTTGGTATTTTCCCAGAAGATGTGAAAACATCATACCAGACCCTTACATATGCACCCATGTTTATAGCAGCACAATTTGTAATAACTAAATCTTAGAAACAACTGAAATGCCCATCAACTACAGAATGGATAAAATGATGTGGTACTTTTATGAATTGGAGTACTACTCAGGTGTAAAGAAGGATAAACTCGAGGCTTTTGTAGTAAATGGATGTAATCTGAGACCATATTCATAAGTGAAATAAATCAGACCCACATGTGCAAAATCGTATTGTCTCTCTGGTTTAAAAAAATGAAAGAGGAAATAAAATCTAAAATACACAATAGATATTCTGAAAGTGAAAGGGGAAGAAACTACTGAAAAAGAAAGAACAAGTGGGTTGGGGGAAAGGAGAAAAGAAACAAGGGAAAAGATTTTATATATATATATATATATATATATATATATATATGATAGATAATTATACTTTTAATCTCTGTTAGTTCATTGAAAAGAACAATTTGTGTTTTCATTGATTTTTTTTTCATTTCTGTATCTTGTAATCTGAGCAACTACTTTGAAGATAACAATATGCAATATAATAACCATTGTTAATCTCCTATTATTTTGTTTTGAAATTCTGTATTATTGTTTTTATTCTTTTTTATTTTAAATTTAAAAAACTGAAAAGTTAACAGATGCTGTAGGGTACAAAATAGTGTGCATGAAACATTAGCATAGTAGGCCAGTAATGACTTTGTTGAAAAGGTAATTTTAATTTTAATTTTTTTTTATTTTAAAGAGAAAAAAAATTTTTTTTAAAGTTTATAAAAGAGTAAGTAAGATCCAAAAGCTACATTAGACATAGTAAAGGGAAAGAAACTGCTCAAAGGGAAATGATATTGTTTGATCAATCTTGCATGCCTGTATCTGGCAACCTGAGCAACTATTTTGAAGATAACAATATGCAATATAACAACCATTGTTAAATTCCTATCAACTTGTTTTGAAATGCTCTATCGCTATTTTTGTTGTTATTGTTGTCATTTTGCTTTTGTTTTTGTTTTTTGATTGCTTCTTGCCTCTTGATGTTTCTGTTTTTTTCTCTTTAAAATGAAAATAAATAAAACAGTTTCAAAACAGACTAATAGGAAAGTAATAATAAACACATTACATATTGTTATCTTTGTAATAGTTACTCAGAGTGCAAGATATAGGCATGAAATATTGTCCACACAATAATACGACCCTACTTTTCAATGAACTAAGAGAAATTAGCTGTATAACCTTCTTAACTATTTTTGTATGTATTTTCTTCCTTTTCCCTTGCTTCTATTCCCCTTTCTCCATCACAGTTTCTCTTTTCCTTTGAACAGTTTCTTCTTTTTAAAAGTAGACTTATTCACATGATCTGTAGAAAAAATAAAATATTTAGGAATTAAAAATAATCAATAAAAGAGAAAGATCTCTATCTCTGCAATGAAAATTAAAATCAACTTATGAGGAAAATTATGTAGGATACAAAAATTGAAAATATCCCAAGCTTGTAGATTGGAAAAATGAATGTTAAAATACCGTACTTACCAAAGAACTGTATAGAATCAATACAATCCCCACAAAATAACAACTTTCTTCACATAAATAGAAAAAATTCCTAAAATTCACAAAGAACCACAAAAGATCCTGAATAACCAATGTGATGCTGAGAGAAGGGAAAAATAATTAGATATGTCACTATACCTGACGTTAAGCCATACAACAAAGCTATAGTAATCAAAACAGCATGATTGGTACTGGCATAAAAACAGACACATAGACCAACAGAATGAACTAACGGATTCAGAAATTATCCATGTTCATCCAGTTACTTACAAAACCATGAAAAATATATAGTGGAGAAATGACAATTTCTGCAAATTAGGTGCTGATAAAATTGAATAAACATATGCAGAAGAATGAAACCAGATCCCTTCCTTTACCATATACAAAAATAAAATGATCAAAGAGCTAAAATGTTAAACCTGAAACTGTAAGACAACTATAACAAAACATACAGAAAGCATGATGAGGCATTGGTGTAGGCAATGATGTTTTAAACAGAAACCTAGTGGCACAAAGAACAAAAGTAAAAATAGACATGGGATTACAGCAAACAGAGAAGTTTCTGAACAGCAAAGGAAATTATCGACAAAATTAAAAGTCTAATAACTAGAAAAATCTTCAAATTACTTATCCAATAAGGGATTAATATTCAAAATATATAAGGCATTCAAAAAACTGAACATCAAAAAATAAAAATAACCCATATTAAAATGGGTTACAGAAATAGACATTTTTGCACAGAAGGCATACACACACAAATATATAAAAGGCCAACAAGTGCTTGAAAAAATGCTCAACCTCACCAATCATCAGGGAAACGCAAATCAAAACTACAAGAGAAACTGCCTTACTCCCATTAAAATAACTATTATCAAAAGACTTAAAGAAAAATAAATTCTGGTGAAGATATTGAGGAAGAACTCATATACTGTTGGTGAGAATGCAAATGGGTATAGCCATTATAGAAATCAGTACAAAAATTATACAAAAACACTAAAAATAGAGCTACCATATGACCCAGCATTTTCCTAGAGGAAATGAAATGATTATATCTGAAAGATATTTGCACTGTCATGCTTACTAGAGTTCTGTTCACAATAGGTAAAATGCATAATTAGCCCATATATCCATCAGTAGATGAATGGATAAAGAAAATATGATATATGTATCTAATGGAATTTTATTCAGCCACTAAAAACAGTGAAACTGCTTCATTTGCAGGAACATGAAATAGAACTGGAAGTAATTATGCTAAGTGAAATAAACCAACACATAAACAAATGTCACATGTT
>RJWT010042529.1:0-12134 GCA_004365215.1 Cuniculus paca | reverse complement strand
TTACCCACATCACTACCAATATCCTCATTCCACGCAGAAGTTAATGTGGGCCCCAGAACCAAAACGTCTTACCCAAGGTCACAGGGAAGTTAGAACTTGGATTCTAAAACCAACCAAGCCCTTCTTCACAACGGTGGGTGGAGTATGAGGGTGTGTTGGTGTTACGTCTTCGAGGTAGTGGAGCTTAATAAGGTTTAAGAGTGTGCCTTCTGGAGCTGGCCTGCCTGAGCTAAAATTCCCATCTTAGTATTAATTACCCAGGGGCCTCCCACAAAGGCAAGTGACCATCTGAGAGCCTCAGTTTCCTTCTCTGTCAAGTAGAATAATAGTACCAGCTTCCCTGTACTACTGGAAAGGTTAAAGGGACGATATACAAAAAGCCCTCGGAACAGGGCCTGACATACACTCGATATACGTATATCGCACTCGACACTCGTCCTACTATTATTGCTGTCCCACGACTGCACAGTCAAAGGGGTTTACCGGGGCCTCGGAGCAGAGGCCTGAACACGAGCTCACGGACACGAAAGGACCTCCGCGACTCCCTCTGCCCGCACCTCACCTGGCCGCGCAGCACCTTCTCCAGCTGCCGGTAGTCGTTGTTCCAGACCAGGAGGTGCAGGGGAAAGTGGCTGCCGGCGTCACTGGCCGAGGACATGGCTAAGAAGTCGCGGCCGGCCCTGGCCACCCGTCTCTCAGAAGCCTCAGCCCCAGCAGGGTCTCCGCGGCCCGCGGGACAGAAGACGAGGGGAGCGGGCGGACAGGCAAGCGGCTTGGTTCGCGGCCGGGCAGAGGGGGCCGCGTGTGGGCGCGCTAGGTGTGGGGTCGCAGGCCGGGTCTGGTACTGGTCGGCCGCGCCCACCCCGCGCCCCGAAGCGCTTGCGCTAGGGCCCGCGGTGACAGCTCCCCAACCGACTGCTGCGGGCCCAACTGCCCCAAACAGGGAAGTGTGAGGAACGAACCAGTACACGCTGCCGGAGGGGAGGATGCAGCCAAGCAATGAGCGGGTCAAAAGTCCGCCAAGAGCCACGCGCGTCCAACCCCAACAGAAAAGATACCGAAGCCTATAAAATAGAGCGGTGGATCTATTCTTTGGTTCCATGCTCAATTTGAAAAGCTCTATCTACCCATCGCCAACCTCACTCTCCCTGCTCCAGCTACCTCAAATGGTTCAGGCCACAACCGAGCCTCTACCATTGGCTCTGCAGTAGGGGTGGAAGGTGACAACTGGACCGAACCATTCCAGCTACTGACTCCCTCGCAGCCTTCTTGGACCAGGGCAGATCCTTGCAAGATTGTCCGCTGTGTTGTCTAGCTGCAGACCGTTGATCCAGAATCCTGTTCTAAAGCATTCGCCACACGATTGGAAGTGGACAGGGCCAATAATTTTCGAAGGGGAACTTTAAACCCCGGAGAAGTGGCGTCAGATATTTGCATAATAAGGGAAACAGTGCTGTCAGGACTTCTCAACCTTGAAACATCTGGAACTGAGTAATTCTTTTTAATATATGTGCTGCCGAAGCGAGCAACTGAGTAATTCTTTGTGTGGGAGATATCTGATGCTTTGTAGGATGCTGAGCAGCATCACTATTCCTGGCCTCAATATCCACTTGATACAAGTATCATTCCCAGTCTCCAGACAGTGCCACACGCCCCTGAGAGACGAAACTCTCCAGTTGAAAACCACTGCTCTATCTGAATTCCTAACTGGGTAAGATACAGAGTTACCTAGAGTGGTGGTTTATTCAATTTGACTTTCATCTTTAAGCTAGCCATTTGGATTTCTATTTATGCCTAAAAGGACTAATATACTTGGATTTGAGCACAGTCTACAAAAACAAAGTTCATCCTTTGAGTTTGAACTTCAGGCATTGTGAATGCCTCCTTGACCACTTCTCTTAGCGGTCTGCAACTAGACGACATAGATGGGCAAAGTTATTCAATGCATCCTGAAAACATTCTTCCTGCCTTCTCTCTCACACATATCCAGTTTTTCAGATGCCTTGCAACAACTGTTCAAGAATTTTGGTCTAATCCATTCTTCACACGTGTGGAAGTGGAGCCTGGAAGATATGTGAGTTGTACCAAAACAGGATGCAGAAGCACCAGGATGGCACACAGAGGCTTTAACTGTGAAATGCGTGGAAATTAGGTATTTATTCTCACACTGCACATTTATCACACTGGATAGATGAACCAGACACCAGTGAGGCCTCTTCTGGGACTTTGTATTCTTTCAGCCTTGTTAAGCTTAATCTTTTTTCTTTTCGTATCTCATTATTTGAAAATTCCACAATGTCAGCAACCATATATGTTTTGTTCATTTGAATATCTAAAATCAACCAGGCATGGTGGAGCATGCCTGTCATCCTAGCAGTTGGGAGACTGAGGCAGGAGGATCACTGCGAGTTCGAGGGCAGCCTGGGCTACCAAGTGAGCTCAAGGCCAGCCTGAACAGCATAGTGAGACTCTGTCTCAAAAAGCCAAAAAAAAAAAAAAAGAATATCTAAAACCAAAAAGTACCTGGCTCACAATAAGTACGCACTATTTGCCAGGTAGAGATGGTAGCTGTGTTGACATGTAATACACACAATAAATACTCATTAAAATTTGGCTTACATCCATGCTGGTTAAGCTCATTTCACTGTTTATTTCACACTATCCTGTAAATTACTCTAGCTTAGCTATTCTTATCTCAAATTCCAAATATCTGATGAAAAGAAGTATTTAGAAAATAATAGTAATGTGGCCAGGCATGGTGGTGCAGGCCTATAATCCCAGCACTTGGGAGACTGAGACAGGAGGATTGCTGTGAGTTTGAGGCCAGCCTGGGCTACATCGTAAGTTCAAGGCCAGTCTGAACTACATAGCAAGACCCTGTCTCAAAAAACCACAAAGAAACAAACAGATGATGGGCCTTTAAAAATAAATAGTAATGTCAAGAATAATCGGAACTACTGTTTATAGAAGACTTTTCATGGTACAGTCATACCACATTGTTCCATACTTCATCTCCTTAGCTAGATAGTAAATATTTAGTTTTGCTGGATACTTACAAATTTGTTGCACATTCGTATTCCACTTTTTCTTTCTTTCTCTCTCCCTCCTCTCCTTTTTATTTTTAAATTTTAAAAAAGTAACAGTCGTGAAGTAAAAGGCCATACAAAAACAAACCAGACTATTAATAGACAATACATTATCTTCATTTTGAAAGGTTGAAACTGCAGCTTAAAGAAATAAACATCTCCTGTAGTCTCATTTTACTTATTTTATTATAGATCTATCCTCAGTAGACTATAGATTCCATAAGAACCGGAAATGTCTTCTTTGTGCACTACAGTTTCTCCAGAACTTGAACAACAGTGTGTGGAACACAATAGATGATCAAGTATCTATTTTTTGGATAGAAGAATGAATGAACTTCATTTGATCATCGTTCGCGTCATAGAGGTAGTGAATGCAAGATTTTGCCACTTCCCCTGGTATTAATCAGTGCTAGGATGAGGTAGATCTCTTCTAGAAAAGGAGACCTAAATATAGGCGAATTTTGACATAGGGAACGATGCTGAATCTGCCCTTACGTAAGATGGCGATAAAGAAGCTTGCCCTTTCCGGTCACATGATCTGCCAGTAGCAGAAGGGCCCCTCCCTGCGCGTGCGTGCTGCGCAGCGGCTGCGAGGCGCTGAGGGGAGAGGCTCTGCTGCCAGCTCTGCCGCGGCGACCCGTTAGAGCGGAAGCGCCGCCGCCGCCGCCTTCGCTTCCCCGGGGCTCCTGGTTCCCGGCAGGTGAAGGCGGGAGCCATGTCGAAGCGGCTCCGGAGCAGCGATGTGTGTGCTGATTGCAGCGGGCCGGGTGAGTTGCACTGGCCGGGCCCGCTCACCTCTGCTCCTGGACTGGACCCCTGCCCCGGGGCCGCCCCCTTGGGACAGGCGGGTTCTCGAGACCGAGTCGCGCACCTCGCGAGCGCGCTCTGGCAAAGGGGGCCCTGGGACGGCATTGAGGCGAGACCAGTCCCGGGCCAGGCAGCCAGAGGGGAGGGGGCCGCCGCCCTCTTATCCATTTCGTTCCCTCTTCACTCCGTCTCGAGCCAGTCAGGGAGGTGGCGGGGGCCTGAGCCGCTCCCCAGACAGGAAGGGGCTTAGGCAACCCACAGGAAGGCCAATTACAGAAGTAAAATGCTAGCGTCCTCCCGGCTGCGGCTGCCAGAGGCTGCAGGTGTCAGCCTTCGTGGGACCCCTGTCCCCGGGAGGGAACCTTTCTAGGGTGGGCTATACTCCCGGCTTTCCTCCTGGAGACTTGCCAAAGGATGCTGGTGAATGACTTTCCCACTCCTTACATCCTGACAGCCACTTCTTGGGGTCAGAGGCTGGAATCTCCGTGTTGGGGTGTTGCAGACATAACCAGCACTTAGGAATCAGTGCATGCCTCAAGTTTGGGGATCCAGAGGGCCTAGGTTCACATTAGATGCTGCTTCTCAGTGACCTTGGGCTGGTTGACTTCACTTGGTCAAGCTTTGATTTCCTCTTTTTTTTTAGTAAGGATAATCGGGAGTACCATTTTCCATGATGAGGGAAATTAAATGGATATTGTTAAGATCATCTCTTCTAAGTTTTTTTCTTTTGAATTATGTTATTCAGTTCCGAACCCTGACATTCCCTTAAAGCGAGAGTTTCTAAATTACTGCTTTAGCAAACAGATACACTCAGAGTTAGTGGTAGTGTAAGCACACAGGGACTTTGAAAGGCCAAAAGCATTGTTACTATATGTAGTGTTCAGACTTAAACATTAGATCTGTTTTAGCAATCGGAACTGAATTGACATGTCTCAGCATAGATTATTATATGGTGTTTTCTACCCTTGAACTTAACAGCTTTCATTTAAAACTAATTCAAATGTCAAATGGCCTTCTTGGGACCACAGTGTCCAATAAACGATCTTACGTGAATCATTGAACACCAGTGGCTTTTGCAACTGTACAGATCTTCATCGTCATTTGGAGGCAGAGACTATTTTAAATAGTACTATGATGACCCTTGTGTGGTTATTTCATGGCCGGAGTGGTGCAAATAGTGTTACTAGTTTCCTTTGATCATAGGGAAGGGAATAGAGGAGTTTAAAATGAAATGTTTTAGAAGAAGAAGAAGAAAGAAAAAAAAAAAGAAATGTTTTATGAACCAATATTATACAGACTCTGTTGTTTTCTCTGAAAATGTTAATTGCTCCACTTCTTTTTTTCTTGCCTGTTTTAAGTTGAATTTGTCTAAGATGTGTTTGGTTCACCTGCATCTCCCTTCATACTTCTCTTAAGAGACATATGCTGTACTTGTTGATGGGTTATATGGGGCAAAGACAGATTGCTTCTCCTTTGCCATTCTAAAATTTTTTTTTGCACTGTTTATATTATCTTGCACTGTTTTGTTTTGGAGACAGGGTCTTGCTATGTAGTCTAGGCTGGCCTCGAACTCACAGCAATTCTGTCTCAGCCTCCTGAGTGCTGGGATTACAGGCACACGCCACCACACCAAACTGTCCCCCACTTTTGCAGTGTTTTGTGCATTTCAGAAATTTTTTCTTTCAGTGTATCATTTTAGTTGTCTTGAATGCCTCATCTACAGAGACTTGAGTCACTTCCTTCCTGTTTTAAATATAATGAGGCTACCTTAACATGTTCTGTGAATTTGAGCAGCTAGGAATTTGTGCGCCTTTTCTACAAAGTCCTCATGAAAGCATTACTATACAGTTAGGGACCACTTTGAGATTCTGACGAATGCTACGACCCTCTCCCCAGAAAATGCATATGTACGTACTCTTTCACACAAAATTTGTGTTAAATAGAGTGGGGAGAGGTAGAGATTTTTGAAGTCTATTCATGATGTCTGTATAATCCGAGAAGCCCTGGCATAAAGCTTCCAGTTAAACTCTCACCCAACCTTATTCAAAATTCACTTTGATTTTTCTATGTTGCTAATATTCTTTCTGTGGGATTCTAGTACATGATGTTTAAGTGATTGAGAACCTCACTTAATGTGTGTTAAACCCTTGTTTGTCTTGTTCCTGCTTAATTTCCTCCAATACTACGAATCCTTTTCATAATATGTTAAAAACCAAAACCAAAGCTGTGCTTCCAAACTGGTTGTTTTATTCGTCTATTTATTTTTGGTCATTAATAGTAGTAAAAGTAGAAAGCAGTATTGTTATGTATCTTTGTAAGGATCCTTCCTCTTGATTATTTCCCATCTTTGCTCCTTAGCATGGCATAGTAATACTGGCAAAGTTGTGCTTCACCGTTTCTGTTATACATTCATTCCTATTTTACTTCATTGCAAATATTTAACTTTGATCCTATCTTAAATATTTTACTTGTTTTTAATGAATCTAGTTCATTTTAAATACACTGTGCTCTTAAGTTCAAGCGTCTGAAAACTCCAGTGAGATACTAATATAATAGTATAGTATTCATGTGAAATGTTCACTGTTTTAAGTACTGTATTTCCTTAAAAAAAACTTTTGAGTGATGACAAGTTTTAACAGGCTCTTGAAAATAACAATGATATTTAGAAAAGATATAATAGCTAGCATTATTGAATACTTACTGCCTAAGAGGTATTTTACTTACTCTGAGTCCTCTCAGTGATAATATTGTTCCCCTTTGGCCTATGGTGAGAATACTCAAAGTAACTTGTCCAAGATCCCTGTTTAAGAAGTGGCAGAACTGGGATTCAAACCATGGATTGCTTGTCTCTAGAGCCAATCTCATAACGAACACATTCTCTGGCTCCTAAGATTTGTCTTTGATTGACATCCTGTAACTTCATTATATTGCTTGAAAGGTTTGATAAACTGTTAAAAATGGTAAAGATAATTTGCTTGCATTTTGGAGATTTTTGTGGACATTGAAGAATTTGAAAATTTTAAAAGCAACTAATGGATATCATAGAATATTTCCTAGTGGAGGATGCCAGATTTTTCTGCCCTTGAAACTATAGCTGCTGACCAATTTTATAGTTCTGTCTCTCACAGCTTTCCATTAGGATATTATTTAGTCAGATTTCTATTGCTGTGACAAAATATCTAAGGTAAAGAATTTGAAGAGGGAAAAGTTTATCTTGACCAAGTTTTCAGAGATTTCAGTCCATGGTCAGTCAGCTCCATGGGTAAGCAGAAACATCATGGTGGAAAGGTGTGATGGAGGAAAGCCAGGAAGCAGACAGGGAAGAGCTAGAGCAGAAGAGACGGGGGACTAGATATAGTCCCCAAAGTCATGCCCACCATGATCCACTCCCTTCAATAAGGCCCAACTTCCTGTTTGTATCACCTCAAAATAACGTCATCAAGTTGTGAGCTCATTAGTGGATTAGCACACTACTGAAGTTAAAGTCTTTATGGTCCAGTCCCTTTTCTAGGCCCCACCTCTTCAGGGGACACTTCATATTTAAAGCTTAACACATTCATGTTGATTTGTAGCAGTTAGGACGGCAGTAATTTTATTTACTTCAGGTACTGCTGTGGGACTAATTCACTATCAAAATTAAGTTATCGTGCTGTTTGTGGAGATAGATTTGACATGATTCATCTGTTCTCCCAATTTGCTTCTCTTACATGGAACGAAAGAGCATCTGAGGTGATGGATCCATGTTAAGGCTACAGAGCTCAAGAGAAGCTAACTGCTTATTTAGGGTTGTTCATCTCTGTTGATACTGTGCTTCATCAGCCAAGGTAGTAGTCATCATAGACCCTCACCATCTTGATACATTGATAAGCATTAGTATATTGTTTTAGTAAACAACAAAAATGTCCTCTGTTTCTGAAAAACCAAACTCAGTCATTCTTTTTCTTATCTATGGTGGAGCAGCCAGCTGCTGTCTTTGCCACTGAGATCTCATTCTCTTTCCAGATCCTTCCTGGGCATCAGTAAATAGGGGAACTTTTATATGTGACGAGTGTTGCAGCGTGCATCGGAGTCTAGGGCGTCATATCTCCCAAGTAAGGCATCTTAAGCATACACCATGGCCTCCAACACTTCTTCAGGTAAAAAATAAGAAGAATTCTCACAGTTTATAATTTATGCTTTATGGCTCATTGTTTTAGCCAAAACAGTTTTTCCTAGTATACTTCTTAAATCTTACAAAAAAGAGTGATAATTGAATAGAGATGCTATGCTGATCATTTCTGTGTATAGGTACATGTATTATCCTGTGTTGAATTCATCATTTAAGATTTTTTTCTTGCTGGACATGGTGGCATACTCCTATAATCCCAGCACTGGGGAGGCTGGGGCAGTAGAATTGCTGTGAGTTCAAGGCCAGCCTGGGCTACATACTGAGTTCAAGGCCAGCCTGAACTGCACAGTGAGACCCTGTCTCAAAAAAAAGAAAAAAAAAAAAAGTTATCACTAGAAGTTGCTTTTAAATAGTTCATCTTTTCCACATCCTATGATGTATGTTTCCAACAGCTAACGCCTAAGAAATTTTTCGTTGATGTACTTATTCCCGAGTGCCTGCTAATATTTTAAAGAACATTTTTTCCCACTTTACTAGAAATGTAGCCTGGAATTCTTTTAAGTTTTGTTTAAACTCTGGTTAAATTGGGTGCAGTGGCACACACATGTAATTCCACTTTATTCAGAAGGCTGATGCAGTAGTATCAGAAGTTCAGCCCCAACCTGGGCAACATGGCAGGACCTTATGTCAAAATAAAAAGGACTAAGGATGAAGCTCAGTGACAGATTGCTTGCAGTGAATGTGTGATTCCATGGGTTCAATCCCCAGTACTGTAGAACAACAATAAAAACCTCATTAATCAGAAATCAGATTATGTGATTGCATGCCTAACACTCTGTTAAGTGTTAAGTGGGCTCTTTGTCTTATTTGGGGTTCAATGTCATGTTGCTTGTACTTCTTTTTTTTTTTTTTCCCTTGTACCCAGGATCGAACTCATGACTTCATGCTTGCCGGGCAGGTGCTTATGCCACTGAGCTAAATCTCCAGCCCTTGTGTTTTTGAGACAGGGTCTCAGTATGCTGTTCAGGCTGGCCTTGAGCTCACTTTGTAGCCCAGGCTGGTCTCGAACTCGCAACGATTCTCCTGTCTCAGCCTCCCGAGTGCTGGGATTACAGGCATGTGCCACCACACCCAGCTGCTTGTACTTCTATTTGGGTTACGCATTCTTCAAGTTCTCTTGGAACTCAGGATTAAGTGTGTGTTTTGCCTTCCTTCATTTGTCTTGAGTACACACTTCACTAAATCTGTGGCAGCTGAATAGCATGTCCCTTAAATTTGTCTGAATGAACTGAGGGGCCAAAAACAAGTGGGTTCAGGTCCCTGATATGAAAATATCTCTCAGATTATCAAAAGCAGATAGGGCCATTTTAGGAGTCCTGCTTTGTGCAGGGGGTGAGGGGGAGTACTGGATGTTGAACCCAGGACCTTTACACTGAGCTATATCCCCAACCCTTTTTATTTTTTGAGACCAGGGTCTCACTTAGTTACTGAGTTGCCCAGTCTGGGCTCAAGTTTGTAATCTTCCTGCCTTCCAGAGTGCTAGAATTACTAACATGAGCCACCATGCCCACCTAGGAGTTCAGTTTAAAATGAAATTGAGAGACATGGCTCATTGAAATCATTTACTTAGAAGTTTCCAATTGCTCATTCTCATGTGAATGGGGGTGGGTACTACTGTGAGGTCTGTCTGTGTTTATGAAGCCAGACTATATTATGGAATCTGAATTAAGTCCAGAGATGAGTAGTTTACAATGCAGGATTGACCCTAAAGCAACAATTCCCAAATATGGACCATAAGCCACCAGTGGTACTTAAGACATATGTTGGAAATACTCAAATAATTATTTTAATTGTCATTTTAATGTGTATAAGAAAACTATAACTAGCTTATGAGACCATAATTGTTAATAAAAGTCTTTTTAAATGGGTAGATTTAAAGAAAAATGTTAAGCCAGTAACATAGGTGATTAAAATAGTATTTCTTCCATGTTGGAAAGCACTGTGCTAAAGGTGTCAAAATTAGTCTTCCTTCCATATGTAACTATATAACAATCAAACCAGTGTCAAAGTTAGTCTTCAATATATAAGTATATAACAATCAAATCTACTTAGGGATTTAGCTGTCCTTCTCACCAAAGCTGAATTTTGCATACAGGTTCATCTTTCTTATTCTAAAATCAGAAAATAATGAGTGAAATCTCCAACATGTTGGCATTTGTAATGGGGCTTTGTTTTCCTACTTCTGTCACTATTTGTGGAAAGAAATTAACATATGATTTCATACTGCTTGGTTTTAGATGGTTGAGACCTTGTATAATAATGGTGCTAATTCTATATGGGAGCATTCTTTGCTGGACCCTGCTTCTATTATGAGTGGAAGACGGAAAGCTAATCCACAAGATAAAGTACAGTGAGTGGAATGTTTATAAATACTTCTACTTCTTTGTAACAAATGGGACTCCACTAAGAGGAGTGCAGCTATTTTTGATCAGCCTCCACAAGGCAGTGCAGGAGGTGGCTGTCCCAGCTGTGCATTGGACTCTTTGCTGGTAGAAATTCAGTGAGAGGCAGGCGGGATCATTTCTTTCGCATGGCCTCCAGACAGGAGTTAATGCTTTCTCCAGTTAGAGACTGAGGCTTGAAGGCTGTAGATGTAATCAGATTTAAACTCAGGTACTCAAACAAGAGGCAGTTAAACCAGAAATCTAGGTTCTGGATACCAGTCGGCCTGAAGCCTCACCTATGAGGTGGGACTAAATGCTGCCTCCTCCCAAGGTTGCAGTCAATTAAGAAAATTACACAGAGAAGAAAGATGCTATAAAAAGCAGATTTTTGCAGTCCCAGCCATTTATAATGACTGAAGTATGTTTTCAGACGTCAGGTCTTGAGTACTGCTGAAACTTATTTCAGCATTGTTCGTTTTATTCTCAAGTGGGGGATGTGGGTCACTTCCTCTTCTTTTTACAGTCCCAGGAATGGGGAGTGTCATGTCTGAACTGCAAGTGAACTGTTTTCTTTTTTGTTTTCAACCAGTCCCACTAAAGCAGAATTCATCAGAGCCAAGTATCAAATGTTAGCATTTGTCCATCGCTTGCCCTGCCGGGACGATGATAGTGTCACTGCCAAAGATCTTAGTAAGGTGGGTCATACCTTTTAAAATCCGTAAGCATTGGATGAGACAGTGTATTGTTTTACGTAAAAACATTTTTTTAAAGAGGAAAAACAAAGGCTGGCAATTTGGCTGGGTGGTAGACGAATTGCCTAATGTGTATGAATCCCTGGGTTTGATCCTTAACACCACAAACACAAGACAGAAAGGAAGAAGAAGAAACTCATTTTCATTCATTAAATTATTAATAACATCTTTTGCAATCAGTTTCATCTTTGTAATTCACATAGCAGGTATTTATCCTAGTGAGGTACAAGGGCAGAGAGAAAAAATAGCCAGAAAAATATTCTTATTTTTTCAGGTTTTTTTTTTTTTTTTTTTTTTGCAGCACTGGGGATTGAACTCACGACCTTAGGCTTGCCAGCCAAGCACTTAGGCCACTGAGCTAGATCCCCGGCCCTTGTCTTTTTGAGACAGGGTCTCGCTATGCAGTTCAGGCTGGCCTTGAGTTCATTTTGTAGCCCAGGCTGATCTCGAACTCACAACGATCCTCTTGTCTCAGCCTCCCGAGTGCTGGGATTACAGGCGTGAGCCACCACAGCTGGCTTTTTTTCAGTATTTTAAAAAACTTTTCAATAAGTGTTTTTGTTTAACTTTGAAATAAGCACCATCTCAGAGTATGCTCCTAGCAAGGACTAGAAAGTTTGCAGGACAATTGTTTCTAATAAGGACAGCTTCCAAGCTGTATAGTAAGAAGAATCTTCAGAAAGTAGGGTGTGACGCAGAGTTGTACTACACAGGTTTATTATACATGTGAAATGAGTAGACAGTTTTCTTTACATAGGCCTTAGCACATTCTTGAGGTGCTACAAGGAATGGACATATTTTTAAAGCATTCATTTTGACAAATTATCACACAGAGCCGGGCCCTCACGATTCAGAATATTAAACTTTGCATAAATATGTATATAATTGTGACTTCCACTAATAAATGAAACTTATGTGGTTTTCTTTTTTTAACCAA
>RJWT010042528.1:0-12117 GCA_004365215.1 Cuniculus paca | reverse complement strand
GCATATACTCATGCACACATTTCAATACAAGCATGTACTGATATGTAGAGTCATGGTGATATGATATATAGAATTCGCTTCAAATACTTGAACAAGAATAAAGAAAGAAAAATGCAGGTGAAATTAGAGTAGCAAAAGCAGTGATTATTATCGAATCTGGGTGTCTTGGGAATTCATGTATCATTATTTCCACTTCAGCTGAAAATTTCTAAAAAAAAAGTCTCATGTTAGACTGATTCTCTTGCTTCAGTTGTTAAAAGTGACTGTCCACTTTGCAAGAATACCCTTAATTTCTCACAATGAGGGAAGTAGAAATGAAGTGGCCAAATATACACAACGTGACTTTGTTGCCCTAACCAGAGTCTCTCGTGCATGAATTTGCGCTGGGAAAAGTGAGGGGTGAGGGAGAGAATGAAGAGGAGGAGTGGGGAGGGGAAGGGGAAGGGCAGAGGAGAGGAGAGGAGAGGAGAGGAGAGGAGAGGAGAGGAAATCAGCGGAGAGGGGAGGTGAGGAGAGGAGGAAAAATGAGCCTTTGGACAAGGCTGGTCCTGTAACAGCTGTGTGTTACAGCCCGTAGTGTACTGGCTGGGAGATAGAGAAAGCTGATCCAGAATGAGAAGAATGGATGACATGGAGAACACACAATCAAAAGGCAGATTCATACTTATTTTCTCCTTAGTTTTCATTTTTTAGATGCGGTGGTTTCTGAGTCCTGGTTGCATCCCTGCCCTTATTCTTATAGTCCATATCCCCATTCCCATCACAAGTTAAACTTCATGGTTTTTTGTTAAAAAGTAACTGTGATAGTTCATGAATTCAGCTTTATGCAGCAAAGTCCACTGACAGGTACAAAGAAGCATTGGGCCAAACATGAGTTACATACTCAAATGGTCAGAAGTCAAGCAGATATTAGACAGTGTGAGGTCAAAGTCAGTTAGCACAAGGTCATTTGTGCCAACAGTGCTGCAGAATTTTGTTGCTGAGGTTATTTACTGACTTCTTCAAAAAGTGCATTGTTGGGAAAATGATAGTGGAGTAATCCACTTAATTCCTATCACTTATGTGAAGTTATCAATAGTGTGGTAGTTTTGTTCTTTATTCTTTGTAAACCATTCAGATACACTTTGTGTCATAAATAGCAGGATCTAAATTGCTTTTTAAAAAGCAGTTAACCAATTGTATTAGAACCATTTGTTATGCACATAATATTTTAAACTGTTTGTGACTTCAAAGACAGAAATTGAGGCAAGTGTCTGAGAGAATGAGAAAAAATAACAAGAAGTGATTAGCAAACGCGATCAGCATGGGGTACTAACAGAGATTCCGCTGTTAGCTTTCTGCACTGCAGAACAGGACTCACTGCTGTCTTCCACTTCACTCTCAACTCCTTGAAATCTTAACAGCAAATCCAGTGGGGTATGACATTTGTGACCTTTTGCCTTAGGTTCTTCTCTTCTTCCTGTTTCTCCAGTTGTGAGAAGGCGAGTGAGCTTCTCTCTTGTAGCTTGAACTGAGTGGTGGTTCCGCATGGACACTGCCCAGCAAGATTTTTCCCAGAACTGTGGCCCCAGTGCTAGAAAGAGGGAGCAAACAGAAAGAGGAAGTTAGATTCTAGGACATGAGAGAAAAGGATTAGAAGGTGAAGAAGGAAGAAGAGAAAAAGAAAAATCTAAGGCGTACTCCATGTTTTGGAAAATAAGACCTAACCAGAGGGGGAAACAAAATGCCAGCCCTAATTGCCTTTCTGCCATTGCAGAGTAGCCACTGAGCAAGAGACTAGTGAGGCATAACCTGCATAACACTGGCTGTCACATGGTAATGACCAGCAAGGGCTGGCTGCAGTTGGGTCAATCTGGTTAGATCTTATTTTCAGGAAAACATGGTAGAATAATGACATTGTGAATACTAATGTCGAAAGAAATCTGAAAGCCTTTGCAATTTTGCTCCCATGTTTTATAAAGAAAAAGAAGAACCTGGAGAAATCAACAGGTTTCTCTAAGGTGCACATCTCTATAAAATAGAGTGGACCAGGACTAAGAAGCAGGTGTCCTGTCTGGCACCTGGGATTCGTTTACCCTGTACCAGTGATGGTGAACCTTTTAGAGACTGCGTACCCAAACTATAACCCAAAATCTATTTATTTATCACAAAGGGCCAACACTGCATTTAAACCTGAATACTGACCGACCATGCCAAAGCTCTGACAAGTCTTGGCTAATGAGTCACGGATCATGATGTCATCACCTGGTGCCTTTTGAGCATGCGTATGGCCCCTATGTGTGCTGTTATCTGATACTCAACTGCTGGGGTGATGCTGAGGAAACTTGGCTCACAGGAAGAGGTCTGCGTGCCCACTTCGGCATGCATGCCATAGGTTCACCACCACAGCCCTAAATGGTTGAGACATCGGAACTTCAAAGGTATTAAAACCCCAATTATGGAGAGAAGCAATCAGGAAATAAGAAATCATGAGGTTTTTCAGTTAGTTAGTTTGTTTTTGTGGTGCTGGGAATCGAGCATACAAGGCAAGAACCCTAAAACTTAGCCACATCTCCAACTCCAAATGAGTTTTAAAATCTAGGGCTCTGGAAAAAGAGGGGTCAGGTAGGCCAGGGCAGGGAATTGTCTTCCCTGGGGTTTCCATTCAAGGAACTCAAACCCTACAAAGCAAAAAAGCAATTCCAAGGGCTGGGGATCTAGCTCAGTGGCCTAAGTGCCTGCCTGGCAAGCACAGGGTCGTGAGTTCAATCCCTGGTGCTGCAAAAAAAAAAAAAAAAAAAAGTAATTCCAGCAGAAGGAAAATGTATAGTAAACCCTAAGGATCCTAGCAAGAAGGAAATTTTAAGCATTGCACACAATACTAATAGTCACAGCATTATTGCGAATATCTGCTTATATTCATCTTTTTCTTTTTCTTTTTGGATTGAGGATTGAACACAGGGCTTTTGCATTGAGCTAAATCCCCAGCCCTTTCTTTTCTTCTTTTCTTTTCTTTTCTTTTCTTTTCTTTTCTTTTCTTTTCTTTTCTTTTCTTTCTTTCTTTTCTTTTCTTTTTTTTTTTTTAGACTGGTTTTGAGACTAAATTGTCCAGGCTGGATTCAAATTTGTTATCCTCCTGGCTCACCTTCCCAGAATGCTGAAATTACAGGTGTGCACCAATACACCTGGCTCTGTGTCCAGCATGCTGAGACCTCCAACATGGGAGATGCATGACTGACTGAGATCAAGGGGCAAGGCAATTGTCAACAACAGTTTTATAACCTCTTCCTTCTGGTCTAGGAGGAATGCAATTTCACAAAGCAGCTCAACCTCATTGGTAGTGAATAGGATTCTGGAGGAGCCAGTAACTCTTCTCCTGAAGTTTCTTGCAGGAGAAAAGTTCAAGGTTATTATTCGGCATTACAATGTCACAGTGAATCATATTCACACCACTAACTGAACTTGGAAGCCTACAGTTCCTGAAGCCATATCCCAAATGGAGAGAGCAAGTAAGCATCAACTGGTCCTACTTTGTGGATCCCAGCAATATGATGATGGCAGAGTTAGGATCTTGTATAGCCATGATAAATACAGAGACTTCTCGGGTGCTTCCTAGTTACACGCTGAAGATCTTCAGTGAATAAGGGCATAGGAGACCAGACGCGTACCTCTAAGGGTGTGGGAAGGTGGCCAATGAGCCCAGGGGCCAGATAACCCTTGATGAATGTGGCCCTTTAGTTTCACTCTTTTGGCCTGTGTAGAACCCTTCTAAGGTGGATATGTTTTTTTGTCCTTTATCCTTCTTTAGTCTCTGGCCAATCTTGGCTGATGGGTGTGGTTGTGCTGTTGGAAAACACACACACACACACACACACACACACACACACACACAATGCAAATGAAACAGAGATTTTTCTTCTGAAGTGGTCTGATTTTTTGCTGTGTTGTCTCCCATGGACTTAAATCTAAGTCGTCTCCTTCTGGTATGGCCTAGAAAGACCTCTATTCCTGTTTGTGTTTTTTAAAATGATTTTTTCAAGCAAATCAGCTTCAAGTTCAAGTGGATTGCATCAGATCTGAGAACAGAATCTGTAGTGACACCTTGAGGTGTTCTGTGCAGGAAGTAGGAAGGACCATCCCATGTAGGTGGGCACTGATGACAAGGGCTGTTGTGTGCCAGGAAGAAACTGTCCTCAGTAACTCCTGGAGCCTTCCTGATCTGGATCAGAGCTACACCTTCATGGCAGAGAACCCTATTAGCAATGCAGCTCCCATTCTCATCCTTTCTGGGTCCTTCTGGTTTCAGCAGCACCTCTAGGAAATGCTTCGAGAAGCTTTAGAAGGAGCTGAGAAGAGTAAACAGTGGCTCACTACACCTGCCCCTAAGCTCCTTCTGCTGACATACACATACTCTTCCCTGTAGTTCTACTTTCTCTCTTTCAGGTTCAGAGGCAGCTAAAGGCACATATTGTCTGGTGAGATGGATTTTCCTGGGGAAGGCACTTTCTTCCTTGTGTTTCTGGACGTTCTAGGAACTTAGCACATCCAAACACAGGTGCTCTGCAAACCACTTAGGTCTAGCTCAGGGCAGTAAGAGGTCACCAGAGTCCCCAGGAAAACCAGAATGTGTCCACATGAAGTGACTACTTTTCTATGGCTCAGCAGAATTGTATTTATTGAACTATACTTCTTTTTCAAGGTGTGGCACTATGGATTGAAAAAAGGGCGCTGGTATAAAATATTATAGCTTTTCATTTGTGAGCCCATGTGCTTTTACTTATGTAAGAATGAGGCAGTTTGGGCAAGAAGAACTTAAGTGACTTTATGAATACCATATGTTATCTAGTCTAAAAATGTATTTTTCTACATAATTGATGGTTTCTGAGATCAAAATAAGATATATTAGTGTGCACGGCTAAAAGGAATATGTGATGCTTTTCTCCTACAGTATCATTATTAAAATGATATGGCTTTTAAAAATAAATGGTGTCTTCTGTTGGTGGAAAAGTAAATTAGTACACCCATTTTGGAAATCAGTATGGTGATTCTTCAAAAAAGTAAAAATAAAATTACCATATGCTTCAGAAATCCCACTTCTGGGTATACATCCAAAGAAAATGAAATAAGTATACTGAAGAGACATTTACACTGTTATATTTATTGTAGCACTATTTACAATGGCCAAAATATGGAGTCAACTTAGGTGTCCATCACTTAGGAAGAATGGATAAAGAAAATGTAGTGTATATACACAATACAATACCATCCATAATAGCATTGAGAAGAATTCCACAAAAAGACTCCTAGAATTAATAATCAAATTTAGTAGTGTAGCAGGGTATGAAATCAGCACACAAAAACCAATAGCTCTGTACACCAATAATGAACTCTCTGAGAAAGAAATTAGGAAAACAATACAATTCACATAGCTTTGAGAAAAATTGAATGCTTAGGAATTTACTTAACCAAGGAAGTGAAAGACCTCAACAACAAAAATTATACCACTCTGGTGTGAAAATCAAAGGAATGAGCAAATAATCAGATATATGCAAAAATTTAAGATAAAGAAAGAATACAAAAAAATATAAATTTAATCCTACATCAAGTATAGTGCAATGGCATACAATGAAAATTTGAATTATAAAAAATGAGGTGATATAAAATATTAAAACATCTATTTGTGTGCAAAATTTAAAATGCAACTCATCATCTCAAAATATTTATGAAAAACTAAAAAATTTAAAAATGGTAGATAAAGGGACCAAGAAATGGAAGGAGGGAGGAGGAAGGACAGAAGAGAAGAGGAAAGGAAAAAAAAAGAATTAATGTGTACCGGGGCTGGGGGTTTAGCTCAGTGGCACAAGCGCCTGCCTGGCAAGCGTGAGGTCGTAAGTTCGATCCCTAGTACCAAAAAAAACAAAACAAAACAAAAAAATGTGTACCAACTTCCCATGAGGAGTATACTCATCATGTACTGCAAACATGTCACATTGAAAATTAGAAAAATAAATAAAAAGTGGTAGATGGTAGAATTTGCAAACTGTATTTGTGCTGTCACCATATGGTTTTACTCATAAATAAAAGTATCCTTCATTTTTTCTCAGTAAGGACTTGTCATCATGTGGAAACTACCTTGCCTACAGAAATTTTTATCTGTGGAATATGCTATTTTTAGTTGCCTATTCAACAGCTATTAATTTCTTTATCCTTTGATTTTATTCTGGTAAGCAATGTACCTGTTAGGTGAAGGTGACAACCCAGTACAGAACATAGTCTGAATTTGGGTTTCTAGACAATACCTCCTGGATTTTCCAGAGGGTACCCCCTGGAGTAGCTGCAAGGGAGTCTGAGTGCAGTTTATTGAGCTGGGTTTTCTATGAATACAATAGGGGAGATGGGCTTAAATGGAATGAGACTGGGGGAGAAAGAATGGCTCAATATGTGACTAAAGGGCCCAGTGACCTGGCAGGTAGGGTGGGTGTATCTGTCCTAGTAGGGTAGGTAGACAGACGACCAACAGACGGCTTTCACTTCCTGGAATGGCTGACCCTTTTAACTAACTGGGCATTTTATTTATTTATTTATCTTTAAAAACAAAATGGCTAACATACATATCTTACTATCATTGAAATAAGGGGAGAGGCTTGGCTCTGGATGTCCTGGTCCCACAGTGACCCCAGCATGGCACTGTTTCCACTGGGGCCCAGCTAGTTCTCCCTAACTGGGCCCTTTTAACTAACTGAAAAACAGATTCTTTGAATTCAACTTGAAATATTTTCTCCCACATGAGGCCTTTCTTGGTTTTAGTCCACAGGTCTTCCTGGTCATTTCTGAACACACCAGGCATACCTCTCAGCTGAAGCTTTTGCCCTTGCTCTTCTGCGTGAAGGCCCCCTTCTTAGGTTCATGGAATTCTCTCAGCATTTCAAATGTTTGCTCAAGTGTCATCTCAGCAAAGCCTGCCCTGACTCGTTTTTGTAGGATCATAGCCTCCCTTTACCCCACTTTCAGGCACTCTTCCTTAATTTTCCCTTATTATTTCTCAATCTTACTACAAACTTAAGAAATTTAACCTTTGAGCAGTGCTGAAAAATTGCACATATGTTGTAATGATTGCTGATATCTATAAAATTTCTGAAAATGAGATGGAACATTCTGCCAAATTGCTCATACATATTCTATACTCAATGTATCCTTTTTATTTAATATGTTAGAAGCCCACACCTATTTTTTTAAACTGCTTTTTAATTACTGTGTTTATCCTGTAGTTATAGTTGATCTGGTTCTATACATTCATTGATTTATTAATTTACCTTCCAATGGCAAGTACTGAGAACTTCCAGTTTAAGAATCAGTTTTCCAGCCAGATGTTGGTGGCTCATGTCCATAATTCCAGCTACTGAGGCTGAAGGGTCACAAGTTCATTCGAGTTTAGCCTGAACAACATAGCAAGACCCTAAATAAAAAAAAAATTAAGGGTTAAGGATGTAGCTAAGTGCTTGAGTACCCCTCATTCAATTCCCACTACTACAATCAATCAATCAATCACTCTTTGAAGGGAAGAATTCTTAGTATATTTTTTATCTCCAGCCTCTAACACTGAATATTGCACAGAGTCTGTTTAGTAAAATCATCATTGAAGGCATGTGTAGAATCTCATTCTCCTTGAGCACATTTTCCATATTATACCTTGAGTTATTCTTGCTTCAGTATTCTTCAGTGATCAAATCCAAATACATAGTTCTGTGAAACCCAAATCCCTATGGTACATTTCCATCATCCCTAAAATGAACTTGTGCCCCATTATAATCAGTTCCAGCCTCAACCCCCAACAAAGTCAACCACTGTTCTTGTTTTCACTGTAGATTAGTTTTGACTGTTCCAAATTTTCCTATAAGTGTGATTATAATATAAGTAATCTCTTGTGTAAGGATTCTTTCTCTCATTATAAATTTGCCAGTATCTTGGTTAGGATATTTGCAATTATGCTTCTGAGTGAGACAGGTCTATAAATTTTCTTTCTTGAACTGTCTTTCCAGTATTAGTGTCAAGATTATTCCTTTTTTGGGATAGGGGTATAGCTCAGTGGTAGAGCACTGGCCTACCATACATGAGATCTTGGGTTCAATACTTATTACCACCACAAAAAAAATTATTGCTTTTTTCCACTTTGGCTCTTTTTGTCTAATAGCTAGTACAATGGCATGTGTACAGTAATTATGAAAGGATTATGAATAAGTGAATAAACAGAGCCATAATAATTTCATAATATTTTGGCCTGACGAACTCACAGTCTTTGTCAAACTTACTGACTGTCTAAATAAGGACAGCAATACCATCAAAATTAACACTGGAAAGTTAATCTTGTCCAGATTGTTATGATGAATTCGTTAATTGTAATATTGTCATAATATTATAATAATAAAGAGATACTTTTTTTAACTTATTGTGACTTCACTGTGCCCAATATGCGTCTGTTGTGGTTTATATCTAGATGTCTTCCCAAAGCCTCATGCACTCATAGACGGGGCTTTGAGGAGACTGGATCACGGGGGTGTGATACTCTTCAGTGGGTTACTCCACTGATGAGTTCACAGATAACTGTGATGTTGGGAGGTGAAGCTTGGTCAGAGGAGATGGATCACTGGGAGCATAGCCTGAAAGGGTTTAACTCCCTGCCTCCTCCCTTGACCTCCTTCTGCTTCATGCCTGCCATGTCATGAACAAGCTTCCTCTGCCCTATTCCTCTCTGCCATGCCACCCTGCCTTGGAACCAGCCAGCTACGGACTGTGAGCCAGAGTAAACCTTTCCTCCTTTAAATTGTGGATGTCAGGTATCGTATCTCAGTGAAAAGAAAAGTAACCAAGACACCATCAATACTTTCCTTTTTAATAAAATCTTTGATTTTATTTAGGACAATGATGTACACAGAAGGAAAAAAATTATTGATCTAGACTCCCTAATAGCTAAGAGTGGTGGGGAAATACAGGCCTTGTCAACTAGACATTTATGCATAACTGACTCACATAGGCATTGTGTCTTTCTCCCTATAAGACAAACATGCAACTGAAGGAAAATCCTACATTCTGTGCCTCTGAAGCAACTGACAGTATAAAAGCCAAACGCCAATATATTGATTAGGTCTAGGCTGCTTGATTGTGACAAAGAGACCTAAAATATTGTGTCTTCATGATAACTGTCATGAGGCCCTGTCATTCTCAACATGACTTTCATTTTTGAGACCAAAGGATTTGTTCTACCTTTCACTAGTTAATGACCTTTGGGAAACGGAAAGAAACAGGGAAGCACATAGGGTAAACCCCAGTGTGGTGCACCTTGCTTCTGTTCTTAGCCCATCAGCCAGTCCTTAGTCATATGACGTCACCTGTGAGACAGAGGTTGAGAAATCTGATAAAATTCTATTACTAATGCAAGAAGAGGGAAATGAATATTGAGGAACAAAACCAGTTTTCTCCTGCTCATGGTGGCACAGCACAAAGATAGTAAAGCTTCTGAGTTCACAACAGCATTGGCAAAATCCTTTCTGCCTTCTACTGCCCTCTTTCAAGTTTATGTAAGAGAAAGAAATCTTAACCTGATTAAGTTTCTGCAATTATTCTGTTTTTTATAATATTACTATTTATTTGGATTTTTAAGTTGTAATAATATGTACATAGCATAAAGTTTACCATCTTATCCTCTTTCAAATGCATAGCTAAGAAGTAAATATGTTTACATTGTTGTGCAACCATGTTATTAAAAGTTGATACATTGTGTCAACTTGAGCAGTTTAGAAGTTTAACTGAGAGGCTCAGCAGGGAGCCAGGGTTCTTATTTTGTAAATATCCTCATCCTGTGCAAAGGAGGGCAGGGAGATTTTGTGAGTGCTACACCCACTATGAGAAGGGGGGGAATGGCCTGTGTACAATATAAAGGAGGAGAAGAGGCTTGTTTTCTCTTTTACTCTGGCTGCTGCCTTGAAGTGTTGCCCCAATGCCATGCTACCCTGCCTTGGAGCTAACTGGTTATGGACTGAAATCTCCACAAACAGTGAGCTAAATAAACCTTTCCTTGCTTCACTTTGGGTGTCAAGTATTTTGTCCCAGAAACCAGAGAAAAGTAACCAAGACCAACCTTTACTGACATCTATCCACAGCACTCCTCATTTGCAATACTGAAACTCTATACCTATTGAACAACTCTGCATTCTTCTTTTCCTCTAGCTTCTGGTAAGCCACTATTTTCCACATGTATAAATTTGACTACTCTAGGTACCTCATATGAATAGAATCATATACTGTTTTTCCTTTTGTGATGGGCTTATTCCATTTAGGATGATGTCTTCAAAGTTCATTCATGTTTGGCATATGTCAGAATTCTCTTTCTTTTTGAGGGTGGATAATATTCCATTGTATATAAAGACCACAACTTGTGTATCAATGGACACTTGGGTTGACTCTTGGATATTGTGAATACTAGTGCCATGAATATTAGTGTATAAACATTGGTTGAGACTCTGCTTTAAATCCTTTGGAGTTTATAACCAGAAATGGACTGTTCAGTTATGTTTTTCACAGCAGCTACACGTTTTACATCCTTACCAGCAATGCACAGGGATTCTCTCACCAGATTCTGGGGTGCTGGAGTCTCCTTTTAGAGGTGATTTTTAGGTCTTTTCTATCCTAAACAAAGAATTGGATGAAACAAGCATACACTGTAGCAAAGTTTCACATTTATTAGAGGTAGGAAAAATAAAAAGGGTAGGAGGAAAATGGGCTCTGCAGGGCAAGTCTGGGCTAGGGGTGGGAGGAAGACACCCTACAGTGGTATATACAGTGGTGTAGCGTGGGTTACCATGAGGAGACATGATAGCGAGCTCTTAATGCAACTCTCCTTTCCATAGGTCTCATACTTATATCACATTCAGGCTGTGCCATCAAAAACTTGCTTGAGTTCATTTGAGAAGTCCACATGCAGGGTTCTGAGAGATGTGCACATGTGTTCTCAGATCTTGTCAACCTCCTTTCCCAGCCAGCCTCAGACATGTCCTAACTTTCTATCACAGTTCCAATTGCTCAGCACACTTGTTATTTCTCTCCTCTCTGTGATTATCCTAATGGATTTGAGGTACTTAAGTCTCTTTTAAGTGGATTGGTACAATATTGCATGCAATCAGATTCAGTTTCTGAGTCACATGCTGTGTACAATGCTGTATAGAAATTATAAGATTTAATCTTCAAAAGTCCAAGTCAGTACCTATTATTTCCATTTTACAAAGAAATGAGATTTGAAAAAAAAAAGAAAAAAAGAAATGAGATTTGGTGACTTGGTTAAAGTCTCATGGATAATGAAAGAACTAGGGAATTGAAATTACATCTGAGTAATTTTTAGAGGCTCAATTTTTTATTTTATGGAAACATAAAACAAAATTTCATAACAAAATAATAGGAGAATAAAATAGTTAATATATCATGTACTGATATCTTCAAAGTAGTCAGAGTAGAAGATATAGGCATAAAAAGTTTCCCAAAAGATATCAGCACAAACCTTTCTTTTCAATGAACTAAGAGAAAATAATAGTACAACTAGATAATATTTTGTTTTTTGTTTTTTTTCTTTTTCCCTTCCTTCCTTTTCCCCTTCCCCGACCCTAGTTCCTCTTTCCTTTTGAATACTTTCTTCCCATTTCACAATATCTGTTGTACATTTGGGTATTTATTTATATTTTCAGTTTCTCATGCCAGGTAGATGATGTGATGTTTACACATATGAGACTGATTTATTTCACTTAACAGTATGGTCTCGAGTTCATTCATTTACCTAAAAATGTCTCAAATTTATCCTTCTTTATGGCTGAGTAGTACTCCATTGTATAAAATACCATATCTTTTTTTAATCCATTCCTTGACTAATGGGTATTTGAGCTGTTTCTAAGATTTAGCTATTACAAATTGTGTTGCTATAAACATGGGTGCACATATATAACTGTGATATGATCTTTTTAATTCTTCCAGGAAGAGACTCTTAAGGGGAATAGCTGAGTCGAATGAGATGTCTAATTCTAGTTTCTTGAGGATTTTGATTTCCACGGTGGTTGAACCAGTCTATACTCCTGCTAACAGTGGAGAAGTGTTCAG
>RJWT010042527.1:0-12101 GCA_004365215.1 Cuniculus paca | reverse complement strand
CAGGAGTCACCATCACAACCCCCTACAGGAAGAGTCAAAGAATGCTGGCTTGCTATGTGATTCGCTTCCCCATTTGTCCCTGATTTGGTCAATTTTACCTGAACAATTAAACTTATTGGTTGACCATAGTTCTGTCCCATCTCATGCCCACTTGCCTTGTGAGTTCCCAGGTTTTCCCCATCTTGGACCCACCTCACCTCATGGTTTTACTCTACAAATGTCCCTAGAAAAGCCAGGGTCTTTGGCAACCCACTCGGGACCCCTTCTATCTCTCTCTCAGACAGAAGCTTTCTTTCTCTCAATAAATATATCCTGCCTATAAAAGACAAAAGAAAGAAATCCATGGCAAAGTAATAGGGATTAAATTGCATCATAACTCTAACTTTGTAAGTCCACTTAGTAGTGTAGCATCATAACATTAAACAAATTAACTTTGCGAGTGTGTGTTTAATTTTTAATTATTTAATTCCATGTAAGGCAAAGGTCATTCAAGACGTGTATCTTATTCTTCTTCTCATCCCATTACAGAGTATGGATTCGTATAACAAACAGAAAGCATAATGAAGGCAGACATAATCCAGCAGCTGATAAGGCTGCAAAATCTTTCCTCCAGAACTATAATGGAACATCTCTAAAATTTAAATGCCAAAATTTAAAATAATAAAAAAAATTGAATTTATTTTTGCACCACAAAAATTAAGTCTATGAGAATGATTTCTGTCTTCTGTCTTTGTTTATGGGGGGGAGATTGAACCCAGGGCCTTCACACTGAGCCATATCCCCAGTCCTTTATTTTATTTTATTTTATTTTATGAAACAAGTTCTTGCTAAATTGCTAAATTGCCCAAGCTGGACTCTACCTTGTGATCCTCCTGTCCCAGTCTCTCAGAGTACAGGGATTACAGAAGGGTATCATCACACCCAGTTCTGTCTTTGGTCTTGTCTTTAGTAGAATAGTAATTTTTAAAAAATATTCGTCAATTTTGCATTGATCCAACACGTACATATGATAAACTTTTCATTTTATCACTTGGCCTTCACCACTGCCCATCTACTTATATCTTCTACTCTCATAATCCTGACTCTTTCATTCAGGATCTCAAATTCTAAAGTTTCAAATGTGCAAATTTCCTTTCCTGTAAAGCTCTTAGAAAAGTTCACCCAACTCTCACTGCATGTCTCCAAACCAAAACAAACAAAGACACTGAAGAAAAAAAAATTTTTCTCTATGAAATATAAATAGTATTGTTGCATTTCTTGTTGGCTTTCCCAGAATTCACTATTTTCAATATTCACTATTTTCAATTCAACACTATTTTCAATTCACTCTTCCAGGCCATCTGACTATATCCTTTAACTAAAAAAACAAGAAAAATTGCTTTACTTTGGCTGAATTATTAAAATATATTTAAATAACAATTTTTTAAATTACTTCCAGATATTTTCTTCTATAGTTTCCCATGTCTTTCTCCTTACTTGATTACTTACAGTTAAGTATTGCCTTCCTTTTGAGATAGCTTCATTTACAAAAATAATGAGATTATAATCTTACCTTCATGTTTGGAAAAACATTCAGAGCAAAAAAGAGGGGGAACTTTTCCTTTGTAAGGGCCTGCTAGGTTTTCAACAGCAGGAAGGGACTGGCAGGCAGTCTCCCCTCAGCGTCTACTGCTCTAGAGTATCTTAGCACTCTTTTATAGAGCAAGTGGTCCTGACACCTCACTCCTATCCCAACCAGATTCTCCAGGGACACAAAGAGCCTCCCTCTGTACTTCATCTGTGTCTTGAAGCCAGATGCATCTTATCAATTACACAGGCTTTAGCTACAGCCAGCTGGAAATGTTTGGAAGACACAGATATGTTTCTGAGAAATATATCTGTAAATCAAGAAAGACAGCAAATGCTCTCAGTTCAATGTTTAAGAGATTTCCAACCAAAAGTGACTCTGTGTATGGCAAAGGATAAGCCTCTTTCTTGTTTCAATCAACTAAACTGAGCAGATATTTTCATGATTCTCTCAAAGAACATTATAAACCAGACTTTGAGATTCAACATTTTGTGAAGGAAAAGATCTTATCTTGGTTCATTGCTATAACAAAATACCCAAGTTCGGGTTTTATTAACTAGAGGGGTTTTTTTACTTCACAGTTCTAGAGGACAGGAGTCCAAGAGCACCATGCCAGCATCTACTTAGCCTGTGGTGAAGACCTTCTTACTGCATCATTACATGGCACAGTGCATCACACAGAGATGCCACCTTGAGTTTCTTTCCCTTAGTTTGTAAAACCACTGATCAGTGCTCCCCTTTCATGACCTCATCTAATTCTAGTTACTTTCCAAAGGCCCCACCTCCATATACAATTAACATAAGTGTGGGAGTTAAGTTTCCAGTACATGAAATTCTAGGGCCACATTCAAACCACAGGAGATTTAAAAGGAAACAACACTCAGGCATGAAATTTTTCCCAAAACAAAATATAGCCTAACAAAGGGCAATGTCTCTCCTCCCATGCTTAACTTACACAGAATAATCAAAAAGAGCATCATTGGTTGCAAACATATTTCAGGGCATCACTCATTTTCTCAAGAATGTCCCATAGTCTTTTAACATTCAGATCTACAAGTTGGAAAGATCTATCAAGGCCATCATTCATGCCCATTTTCTTTCTTCAGTTGTTTCCTGGTCCTCTGGAAGATCTTCATTTGTTTGTGGCCTTGTATCAATTCCAGTTGTTTGCTAGCATCATTTTCACAGATTTTATGAAAGTTTGCATTTTTTGCAAAATTTCAGATTTATTACTGGAATTCAGTGATAGCTTTATTTATGTTACTTGGCTAAATATGCAAGCAGCTACAGCATTATGGGAAATGTACACTTAAATGTTAATAGGTGAAGGAAATTTGAGTTGAGAACAATTTAAAAATAAGCATTCCATTAGTGAATACTTTTCAGATTTAGTGAATTTTTCTCTCTGTATCCAGAACTCTTAGATAATAGGAGTGATTACTCACCCCTAATGATGGGGGTGGTTTTCCAGAGACAAGGATTCTGTATATTTTGTTCATATGTTTAGTAACTTGTGTGGAGGAAATTTTGCCCTGATTCCTGAAATATTTTTTACTCAGCTATGAATTCCAGTTGCCATGATTCTTCTTAAGTACTCAATGTGCAACTGTGCAACCAGCAACACTTTTAGTTTAGGTTCCCCCAACATATTCAGAGTTTTTTGTTTGTTTAGTTCCGTTTCAAGAGGTGATCCTGAAAGTGCTCTGTTGGTAGCGAAGATATGAGACTGAGAGAAAATCAGTAAAGGGTGTTTCACAGAGCAAGAGATTGTGATGAATTTGAGCACAGTCCCAATGAGAAACAATGAGAAACATAGCAGATTATGCCACAAAGTTAGTCCAATTAAGAGGTAAGGAAACTGGGATGATTGTCCACCAATACTCTATCTACTACTGATGTTGGCTTCCTCATTCATCCATTGAGTCTGGTACTTTCAGGTTGCTCTGGACACAGGGCATGCACCTTCAGTTAGAATTAAAAGGTCCTAAAGTACAGAGTTTCAAATATTTGTCACATTCGCAGGTGTTCGCCTTTGTCATGTAGACTCTAGTGCTGAAAGGATACGAGCATAACACTAACAGCATTGCCTACAGTAGCTATTCATGCACATTACTAATTTGTTCCTTCTGAATTCAGCAAATATTACGTGCAACAAATACTAAGGTGTTTAATAGGCTATGAGCTTGGAGAAGTAGAACCTTTGAGTTATATCTGTATGTACTTTCATTCCTAATATACTATAAGGAACCATATCTGTACATTATTCTTAACCTAGAAGATGATTTAAATGTATCTATGATAATTTAAAGTTTCAATTGTTCAGCTTTAATATCTCAAAGACTCCTCAGTTGTAAGAGATTTATGAAAACTCCCTTTCCACAAACAACTGGCACGTCTCCACCTCCACATCTTTGTCCTCACATGAGCATTTTTTCTGTCTGGAATTCTAAGCAGAGGAGCCACTAGAACAAGGGCTTTAAGTATAGGTAGGGGTAACAACGTGCAAGATTTGACTACTGGAATAAGCTCTGTGGACTTTATTGAAAGGCTGGTAGGAACTCACCTACTGGAAGTTTTTAAAGACAGAATCAAAGCTATGTATTAGGATAATTGAAACAGTGGTAGCATGCAGATACAGGGAAGGAGTGAAGAGGAGAAGCAGAAGGCATGACTTGGATTTATTTCCGTAATCTAATCAGGACCTTAAAGAAGAGGTAGATTCAAAAGGCTTAGTGAGGATTCGAAAGGCTTAGTGATTAAACATGGTTTCAAATCTGATTGACTAAGAGAATTGGAAGAATTTAAGAACACATCAAAAGAGGAGGAAAATAGAAAGTCAAAGAGAAAAAAAACGGTTTTGGAGAAGGAACATTTTTACTTTGGGGAAGCACCCAACAAATAAGTGAAATGTAGATCTTTTGGGGGAGACATAAATTCCATTTTTCCAGAAGATATAGGTGGAAGCACAGGAGTCTTGTAGAGACTGGTTACAATGAAGCATAAAACCACAAGAAATATCCCATTCAATGAACAAGAAGAAAAGTCACTGAGGAGAGACAAAGAATGGTTACAGAAGAAGAAAATCCACATGCATCAACAAACCAATTCAAGAGTATTTCAAGAAGGAGAGGCCAAAGAATATAGGTGGAAAAGAATAAATATTGAAGGAAGAACATGACACTTCAATTGTGCCATTGTTGGTAAACTTCAGGCAGAGTTCTCTGGCTTATTTTCCACAGAATTCTAGCTCTGCAAGACATTTTTTTAAAAAAATAAACTCATGTATAAACAAGCATAAGTGTATAAAATCATACAAGATTTTTCAACTTCTAAACTACTTTCATTTGAGGCCTGATGATTCTTTGTTGCTTGAGAGTGGGGTCATCCCGGGCAACAGAGGATGTTCAATAGCATCCTTAGCCTTTCCCCACTTGATGCCAGTTTCACCTTCCCCATGACAATCAAAAGATACTGTCAGTTGTCCCCCATGGCAATGCCACAATTGAGAACCACTCTTACAGATTCTACCCTCAGCACATGGCCAGCTTTAGATTCACAATGTTCAATGCATTATGAATTAACTGTTCTGAAATTTCTGCTCCAAGTCATTCTTTTACTTTTTTCAACCCAGAATTTCTCAGTGATTCCAGAGGTTATAGTTCTAAGAAAACTGATAATGAGCATGCTTTGACAAATGTTGCCTGGGCCAATACAGAGTCAGAAAAGGGGGAAAGCAGATTTTTGCCAAGCTGGAGAAGCATCAGTCAGGGCTCAGCCCTCTCCTCCTCTCCTTAACCCTCCAGCTCTTCCCCACTGGTACTCACTTCCTTTGAGAGTGCCTCAAAAACTGCTTGACATTCAAAAGGCCTCTAGTGAAAGTTTTAGGCCACTCTGATATCAGGATGCTGTTCTGGTGCACCACAGAGAGATGTTTAAAGTCATTTTAACAAGGTTATTTAATTTACTAACCATTCTGTTTTGTTTTGAGTTGTTCCAACACCTTCAGTCAACTCTGGGGACTTAAGAACAAACTCACTTGGGAAAGATAAAGCTGTCTTTCTCTCCTGCACTGAGATGGAAAAGGTCAGAATTGAGCCTTCCAGGAACTGAACACAAGAAGCAACAGCATCCTCTAGCGGCAAGCTACTCCCGGCACTTAAGTAAAAGGACAGTATTAGGCTCTAGAATTAAACCACTTAGTGAGACCAAGGAATCTTCTCAGGCTGTCAGGCTAGTGATTTTAAGCTAGTAAGTACTCCAGGTGGGATCTTTTCTCCATTAAAGTTTGAGAGTATGAAGTTTGAGAATGAAAAGTGGCTGCCAGGTAAGGCTTTATCTAAAGGAAGATTTCAGCAAAATACTACCTGTTAAACACTTTATCATTACACCTAGAGATGCTGCCCATCTCTGCTGGGCATTAAACATTTAATACTGGGCATTAATGTCTGCATTAATTGAAGTGAGGTCACTAGATAAGAACTTCCTTTTGACATTCAGTTTTTAATTTTTAAAATATTATTTAAAATTTAAATGTATTAAGAAATAGAGGGATTTGTATTTCTTTTGGAGAAATGTCATTATTCTTCATAACACTAGATGAGCCTTTTTCCTGGTTGCCTGATAGCTGCACATGGCAAAGATCAAATTACAGTCAGGAGGCAAAAAGACATGTCGTCATTAGGTTTTTAATAGTGGCAAGCTCTTGCTAAATTTAGAAGACCCAGAAATTTTGAGTTTCTAAATGTCACCTGAGTTTTTTAGTTATCTGCACTGCACATTGTGGCAGTAGCCTGCAAGTCCAAGATACATTTCATTAGCTTTAAATTTGAATTGTCAAACAGCTTTCAGAAGGACGATATAAAATGTAGAGTTCAATGGTTCGTAACTGCACTATGCAGAGTCCCATAGAGCATGGATGAATATCAAAGGACAAGGTAATTTATTTGATTTACTCTTCACACTTGTGGTGCTTAAGAGAAAAAAAATTTTTCTGAGACTACAAATCCACCATGCAATATCCCTAACATGAAAATCAATCACTTACAGAAAGTATCAGGCAGTCCCATTATTTCAAGCTTAAAACTGTCTTTAAACAGATGTGTTTCAATATCAGATTCATTGATATATATTTCACAGTCCAAGAGAGAATAAAAATGAGTGGTAGAAAGAAGTGGGAAACTTAATTGTACATACTTAAGTGGAGATTTTCCTGAAAGCAAAAATACAGAAATTAGTATTTCACAAGTACAGATATATGCTCTGAAGACAGACTAGATTCTAATCTTAGATAAATGGCTTAGACTCTGACCCTCTACTTTCTACCTGAATAGTGGAAAAACATTATATAACTCATACAGTTCTACTATTAAGTGAAATAATCCAAGTAAAGCAATTATTATCATTCCTGAAATGTAGGAAGCTTAGTTCAATACATGTGAGCTAATAAGCAAAAGAATAGAAATAACCCGAATATTTGCTGGTAGTAGATTGTCTAAATTGTACACACATTAAATAAAATATTATGCAGCTAAAAAGCTAAAGAAGCTCTCAATGCACTGATATGGAAAGAACTAAAACAACACATTGTTAAAGGAGAAAAAGAGCATACAGTACAGTGTGTTACTGGGATTAACAGGAGGAGAGAGAATACATAAATAAATAAATATTCATTTCTATTCACATGAAAAGATTTCTGGAAAGATACACAAGGAAAAAAATTACCTGACCACGGGGTACATGTAGGAATGGAATAGGATGAAACAATGGAAATGGGATGAATGGAAAAAGATAAAGGACTAAGACTTTTTACTGTATACTATCTTATATTTTGAGCACGTTAATGAATGCATTACTTATCCAAAAATCTTTAGTTCTTTAATTTTATTGTGTTAGCTGTTATTACTTTGTTATTCATAGTACAACAGCATGAGCATCTTAATAGATTTTCGTCCTCTGATCATTGATTTATTTGCTTATTTCTTCATTGTTTGTGTGAAGAAACTGTGGTGTACTGTAGAGATACACATAGCACTAATAGAAACAGGAATCTTACTGAACTGCTTCATAAGCATCAGTGCCAAAAGAGTGGCTTGGAAGGTAGACCCAATGATTCATATATGTTCTTTAGTGCACTTCCAACACATTTCCTTGACTTATTCTTAAGTTTCCAAATGTGTACTCTTTTATGGTGAGCAAGTCTTAACATCATTGATCCTATGTGTTTAAATATACATGGAGATGAAATAAATTACCCAGATTCATAAAGAGATCAGTTTCATTCTCTTCTTGCTCCTTCTTTCTACTGGTTTGGGCTTATTTGGTATTTTTGTTTTTTGTTTTGGAAGAAAATGTGGTTTTCAGACAAAGAGCATCAGACAAGTCTTGTCTCAAATTTAGGTTTTATATTTGCATCTGTATTATTCTCTTAAGCATCAATTGTGTTATATTAAAAAATTATAAAGAAACCTTCTTTGTAGAGTTGATGAGATTCAAAATATATAATGATATGCATGTTAAAACTTCCTGAGCATATGCAAGCACCATACCCATGAACAATACATGAGTATTTTAAAAATATGCATAAACACATGTGAGACCAAGAAAAAAAAATTAGAGAAAGAGTCTCTACATAATCCAGGCTGTCCTAGGAGCTGGCATTGAACACCCAATCTTCCTGCTTCAGCTTTGCAAATTCTGGAATTACAACCACAGGGAGATAAAAGAAAATTTAAAAAGAATAATTTATCTAAAGATATTCTTTCAGAAACACAGGGTTAGACTGCCAAACTTCCTGAGAAAAATCAAATCACATTGCAAACAGTCCAGGAGCCCAGAAGGAATGAGTTAAATTATCATCAGAGTGGTTAACAGTGATTTTCACAGGTCTAGGAAGATAGTCATTGTGTATCTAGAGCTACTTTAAAATTTACATCATCTAAAATGAGAATGCACCATTAAAGTTCATGTTCATTAAAGCATCAACAAAACTGAAGCAGGAGGATCAAGAGCTTACGCTTAGGTGATAGATTAAGGCCTCGTCTAAAAAACACACACACACACACACAAAACAGAAAAGCATCAAAATCCTTTTATTTAGACAGAAATTATATCAACTAACATTGAGACATAACTCACACTAATCAAAAGATCCAGTCAATATTTGCATATTTGTATCTTTGACTAAGCAAAAAGTAAAACCAGTTGTGTTAATAATGCTTTTATTGTCAAAAAATATCTTCCAAAACCTATGGCCCCTGACAAGGTGAAGAAAAGGGCACCTCACTTTTAAAAGTCAGAAAGAACTTAATGGAGAGTCAGTAGAGGTTAGTAACTTCCTTTTCTTTCATAATGTTTAAAATGAGAAAATATCTTTTTGTATTTGTTTTGGTTTTGGTTTTGGTACCAAGAGTTGAACTCACAACCTCTTGCTTGCCAGGCAGGTACTATACTACTGAGCCATATCCTCAACCTGACATTAGACTTTCAAAACTGCCCAAGCACCAGAAGTAACTTCTGTGTTTACAGGGGTAATTAAGTAACATAATCAGACTGTATAAAACAGATCTATGAAAATGGACATACTTGATATTTTGTATCAATCAAGTATACCTAAAACTGCCACTTAACTTCTTCTCCCTCAACATAGACCTATATTTGTAATAGAGATAGGCAAAAATATCAATATTATCTGTTGATAAATAAAAATATAGAAACTAAAGTATTATCTGTACATGGTAATGTGCATGTAGATATTTCAAAATGTTAAAACATTTGAACTAGATATTCAACAGTAATTGGTTTTAAATTTCCTCCTTAGTGTTTCCTTAAAAAACAAATGAAAGATCCTGAGACTATCTCTACTGTATGATCTAGCTTCCAACTTCTGGGTATATATTCAAAGAAAATGAAATCCCCATACCAAAGAGATTTCTGCATGCTTTTGTTTATTGTGGCACTATTCACAATAGCTAAGATATGGAAGCAACATAATACCAATGAATGGATGAATGGATAAAGAAAATGTGGTGTATACATACACAATAGAGTATTACTAAACCATAAAGAAGAATGAAACACTGCCACTTACAGTAAAACATGGACATGGAGAACATTACATTAAGTGAAATAAGCAAGATACAGAAAAACAGGTACCATACATTCTCTCTCATATATAGAAGCTAAAATAAGTTGGCCTGCAAGTAGAATAGTGATTACTAGGGACTAGAAGTGTTTAGGGGAGGAAGGATGGGAAAGAATGGATTGAATCAGACCTGTGCATACTATTTGCATGTGTGGAAATATCACACTGAACCCTTCAGATGCACACTGATTTATTTATTTACCTAACAAGTATGTTTTCTGTGTGACATTATGCTAATAACGGAACTGTCATACAAAAACGAATATGACAGCTGGGGGATATAGCTCAATGGCACAAGCACCTGCCTGGAAAGCACAAGGCTGTGAGTTCGATCCCCAGTACCAAAAAAAAAAAAAAAAAGAGTATGACAAATTATGATTGAGGAATGTATATTCTAATGGTATATATAAATATGTAACTAAATCAGGGGAATTCGAGATGATAAGCATCTCTGAAGCATTGTTGAATTATTTTCCTCTTCTTCACTGCCTCCCACACCCAGTCAACAAGTCCCACAGAATGTGCTGCTGCTTTATATACCCTTTTATTCTGTCCTATTGCCAGAGTACTAGTCAGGCCCCCCATATCAATTACTACCTTATCTCTCATCTGGCATAATTTTTCATTGAGTATAATTCACATACCATAAGACTCATCCTTTAAAAGTGCACATGTTTTTTAAGTATTTACAAGGATATAAAGCCATCATCACCATAAAATTCAAGAGTACATTCATCATCCTCCAAAGGAGGTCCCTACTCAGTAGCAGGCACTTTCCAACTTCCTTTCCTCTCCAGATGTTGCAACCCTTAAACTGATGTCTGTGTCTGTAAATTAGCCTCTCTTGGACATTTCGTATAAATGAAATTGTACAATATGTGGCCTTCTGTGTCTCATTTCTTTCCCTTAGGATGATATTTCAAAGTCCATCCATGTTGCGGTATATACAAATACTTTTATCCTTTTTGTGTCTGAATAATATTTCATTGTATTTTTTTATCACATTTTGTTTAACTGTTCACCACTTGGTGGACTTTGGTTTGTTTTCACTTTTTCGCTATTGTGAATAATGTTGCTATAAACATTCATTTACAAGTTTGCATGGGAATATAGTTCTTCAGTTCTTTAAGTACGCCTTCATGAGTAGAATTATTGGGTCATACGGTAGCTTTTTGCTTAACATTTTGAAGAGTTGTCAAACAGCTTTCCAAAGAACCTATACCATTTTACATTCTCGCCAACCATGTATGAGATTTCCAATTTTTCCACATCCCCACCAATGCTTCATACTGTCCAATTTTTAAATTATAGCCACCCGAGGGTATATGAAGCAATATCTCATTATGGCTTTGGTTTTTGATTCTCTGATGGTTGATAATTTTGAGTATCTTTTAATGTGCCTATTGGCCATTTGCATGCCTTCTTTAGAGATATGTCTATTAAAATCCTTTGTCCTTTATTAAATTCTTGTTATTACATTGTAACAGTTCTTTATATATTCTGAATACTGGACCTCTGTCATCTGTCTGATTTGCAAATATTTTCCCATTCTATATGTTGTCTTTGATAATATCTTCTAATTACAAAGGTTTTGAAGGGCAAATATTTTTAGTTTTGATGAAGTCCAACTTCTTTAATTTATCTTCAATTTCTTCTGCTTTTGGTATGATACCTTAAGAATCCAATTTTAAAGTATATTACAAAGCTGCAGTGATAAAAGCAGCACAGTACTGGCACAAAACAGAAATGTGGATCAATGGAACAGAATAGGGAAAGCAGAAACAAACCCAAACATATATAATTATTGGATCTTCAACAAAGGGGCAAAAAAAAAAAGTAAAAAAAATAAAAACATACACTGGTGGAAAGACAGCCTCATTAATAAATGGTGTTGGGAAAATCAGATATCCACATGCAGAAAATTAAGTCTAGACCCATGTATCTCATCGTGTACTAAACTAAAATCAAAATGGATGAAATATCTAAATGTCAAAACAAAAACAATCTGCTAGAAGATAAAGCAGGTGAAACTCTTGAAGAGGTAGGCATTGATAAAAACTTTCTTTAAAAAAAAAACTCCAATGGCACAAGAAATAATACTGAGAATCAACAAATGGAATCATATCAAATTAAAAACTTTCTCCAAATCAAAACAATCAAGAGTAAAGAGACAATCTACAAAATGGGAAAATATTTTTGCCAACTACTTCCTTAGACAAAAAGCTGACATTTAGACTATATAAAGAACACCAAAAAAGTAGACTTACCGAAATAAAAGATCCAATCAACAACTGGCAATTGACAGCAGCAGTCAGGCTGGCCAGACAGGAACCTGGAAGCGGTGCCGATCCTGTGAGTCAGCCAGGTGTGGGCAGGGAGGGAAGACCACCCCCA
>RJWT010042526.1:0-12117 GCA_004365215.1 Cuniculus paca | reverse complement strand
GGGAATTTTTTTCCAGTAATAATGTGGAAGCATTTTCAAGGCATGTATGAATAAAATGCCTTAGAGGGCAGGGGCTGGAATAGGGATGGGGAGGGTTCTTAGATGGGTGCAGGGTGTTGGTAAAGTTCTAGCTCCTGGAGCCTGGGTCAGTTCAGTGTGCCAGGATATTGTTATACTTTGTAACTGACGTCTGTGTAATGCGGGATTTTTTTTCCTCCTCTGTGGTTCAAATATGTTAAAAAGGAAGGAAAAATATAAATATATGAAAGGTAAAAATACATGTTTACATGGATTTTATTTAGTGAAATGATACAGCATGTTCAAAATTCTTAATACTATTCATTTTTATAGTTTTTCTTTTCAATTCTGTGAAGCAGATTATAATTGTATTCATTGGTTATTTCTTTATGGGAAATAGGTTAATTATTTTTCCATTGAAAGAGGAAAATTAGCATCAGAAGTGAGCCATTCAGCCTTGCCAATGTGATATGAAAATGTGGAGGCTTAAGCCATTGAGGCGTGATTCTGAAATATGTGTGCTTTGAAGGAGAGTCAGGACTGTTCGTGGAAGTTTTTCTAACATTTAAAATCGAAAGTACTCATCATATCATTGAAAATAAGTTGGCGAGTGTTTAGTGGAAGTAGTTCTGATCCACATTTATATAAGTTTATGGTTTTTTTTTTTGCACTGTGACTATAGAGGTTTTTCATGTTGCTAACACACAGTTTACACATTTTACTAATAACAGCGGTAGTAAGGTAGAATGTTTGACTGGCAGAAAAGCAAATTTGTATTTAAGCACAAATAGTGTTTAAATACCGACAATGCAGTATTTATGTATATCTCAGTATTTTAATACTTATGGAGAGACATTGTAGCTTTAAAATAACTTAGATTACTTAATTAATTACTTTATCAGGTTTTCTGTATACCCGAGTCTCTCTTAGTACTCCAATTAAATCCATTTTTAAGAACATTGTAGAAAATGTTAAATATCCTTTCCCTCCGAGACCATCGTGAGTATAAGCCTAATCTTTTGTGTAAGTAACTGAGGTCATCATTACGAAGGCACGGCTTGTTCTGCAATCTTGTAATGTTTTTGGAGCTACTGAGGTCTGCATATTTTACTCCTATACTAAATAACCCTAAATATTTATGCTTTAAAAAATATTTTTTCTTTTCTTTTTCTTTTCAGACCATCAGTTATAATTTTCTTTGTTGCTTTTTTGTAGTCCCTTCCCTCTTTGTAATTTACTGCCTCTCTATTTTGCTTTTGGGAATGGAGATGATAACAGACATATAGCGCTTGTGTTTAAATCAGAGGCTTAGAAGCTTAAGAAACTTTATTTCAGGACGAAATTATTGGTATCTAGTTGACACACTCAGTTGCACAAATTAATGTAGCTTGTATTATGCACCTGTGGTGGGTGTGTCCTGCCCAGTGCTGATCAGGCCGCTGAGTGAGCAGAGGTAATTTATTGTCCACCTCCTAGCTGATGTGCTCATTTTGTTTTTGCATTTGAGAAGTACAAGTATCCACTTCTCCCACGACTGATTTGTACTTTGGAAGCGAGGCCAGAAGTCTCATCAAAGGTTACAGCAGAGAAGGGGAGGAAAGCCGAAGGCCTGGAATGGTCCTCAAATGCATAATTGGCATTCATCTCCTACTTCTGCATTCCTTGGGTATTGGATGATATTTTCAGAAATTTCATGAGTCAACCACAGAATAGTTTGTAATCCCCTGCTCCATAGAAAATGCTTTCTTTAAAAAACTAAAATGTTTGGATTGTAAAATTCACAATTTAATCTTTCTGAGATTTAAGTCATCCTGTTGTAAGTAGTACTTTAATTTTTGTGTTTAGAATTGCATCCTTCAAGCTGTGTTGCTACTAGTTGAAAGATTATTATAGCTTTGGAGAGAGAGAATACAAATGTATGTGTGCGTTTTTTCCTATGCAGGACCACACAGGGTGCTGGCTTTTTTTTTTGCTTTTTGCTTTTTGTTTTTTTGTTTTGGTCTGCAGTGCTTAAATTGTAATTTTTCATGGACTTCTGACCCAGACTGGGACAACAGATGTACCTGATTTTCCCCTTCACTGATTTACAAATATAGTCGTAAATAGAATTCCAGTATTGCTCTCTCCATCAGCCGTGGCCAGTGTTTACTTTGCCTGGTTCCCTTATACTTACCCATATTTTTAAAAGAATTTTTTGTATGTGTGATAGCAGATTATTGAAAAGGAATGACTCTGAGACTTTGATTTATGTAAATCCAAACAGTACAATCAAGTGAAAGCACCGATACTGGAGTAGGTGTGATGGAATTAAGATGAAAAACATTTACTTCTCGTTCAGTGTAGTCCAGATTAGAGGCACTTTACATTACTGAAGTTGTAAACAGTTTCCAGAACACATTTTAGATTGTTTTACAACAAATTTAATGATTTAAAAGCAGTTTAAAACTTGATTGATAACTTGATTTTTACTATCAGTACTTCAAATTGAGAGGATATTTTAAATACTCATGGGCAGTTGTATTTTTACACCAGAAAATGTGACATGTGGTGTGTTCAGTGTTTCAAAAAAAGTAATGTGGTTTTCAAATTATAATGTAGATATGATTGTGATCCTTATTTGGTTCAGACATCTAAGTCAATTACAGGGCAATTGTTACCTAAAGTTACGGAAGCCGGGTGTGGTGGCGCACACCTGTGAGCGCAGCACTTGGGAGACTGAGGCAGGAGGATCTCTGCGAATTGGAGAACAGCCTGGTCTACAAAGTGAATTCAAGGCCAGCCTGAACTGCATGGCCAGACCTGTCTCAAAAAGCCAAAACAAAACAAAACAAAGCAAAAATTATGGAGGGTGAGAAGAGGCTGGTGGCATAGCTGCTAGCATAGGAGAAACTCAAGTAGATTTAATTGTAAATGATAAAATTGAAAGGTTTAAAGAGATTATTTAATAGGTGCTTCATTTTTTTCCCCTTAAATAAAAATTAAGGCACAGAGTGGTTAATTGAATTAGTTAGATTTATTCAGGTTGGGCTTAAGCAACTGGTACAAAGGTGCAGAGACATTGAATGACCACTGAGAGTGAGGGATAGGTAGTTACTGATGATTTAAAATCCTTGATTATATGTGACCCCTCCCTCACTAAATGGTGTCTGTGTTTTTCTTGACTCCTCTGTTTGTCATGATTGTTTTAAGGTAATGGACTAATTTCCTAATGTGCCTTATTGCATTCATAGATTCTGTAATAAATTAAGCGTTTCTATGTGATGGCTTTTCTGATCTTTCATGAGCATTTCTCGTCAAGGTGGGACTGGCTACCATACAGCTGTGCACTGGGGACACACTGGTGACTTTAGCCAAGACTGAATTCGGGGATCCACTGAATTCAGGGGATCTGGCTACTGGCCAGAAGTGTTGTCAGCTTAACTGCTTGACCACCTGCTTCTGTCTTTCTGTTCCACTTTCACCTGGAAGATGCTTGCTCTTCTTCTGGCATCAACATCAATTTAAAAACAATCCCTTGGAAAAATTTAGAAAAAAAGGCATGTTTGATCCAGGTGTTACGGTTTTGTTCCCTTAAGAATAACAATGCTTAATTGAGATCCTGGGACTTTGATCCAGCGATATACTATTGTCCCAATGGAATTTTGTTTACTGATGATTTTTTTTTTGTAGTCAAGAACTATTGGAGGTACGTCTGATGGAAACTTTGGAAATTATACACCATTTTACCTGCTTTTTCCTTATCCTTTTCCAACAAACATGCAGTGTGTTTCATTAACATAATGAGAATTTAAAAAAGATATGATTATCACAATTCTTCTAAGCAACTACCATTTCCAAACCTTTAACCTGTGTCAGTGGTACTACTATTATTGAAAGCATGTTAGGAAACCTGACAGCTCAGCAAAGTCACTTTCCTTTTGTTATACTTTAAAAGGTTCTGCTAGATTGCTGTATCTCGTTTTCTGGAGAGAACTAAAACTTAAAGTCAAATACATTCTCAGAGAATTCTATTTGAAATATATGAAAATGTTGGATTGTGAGTAACTTGTTCTGTGAGTGTTCTGCAAGATGAGCAAACATTTCTAGTAAGTTTTAACTTGACAAACGTACAGTGTCTTGCAAGAGGAGTAGTACATAATGGTAATCGTCACATGATCATAACTGAGCCAGTTGTTCTTCTCACTGTTACATTGTTATAACTGAGCAGTGGTTCATCTTTCTCTATCAGGTGATCATAATTGAGCCAATGTTTCTCGCCTTGTCACATGATCACAACTGGACCAGTGGTTCATCCCTTTTTCTCTTGATTTGGGATTGTGGGTGATCCTCTCCCAGCAGCAAGAGGCTGTAGAAGAGGAGGAGGAGAAAAAGGCGCAGAGATCCCTAAATTCAAATATGATTGGGGAAATGTGTAAAATGTAGGAAACAGTGCCAGATTTTGCAGAAAGGCACCACTCAAATAAAACTGTAGCAGTATAAACAATGAATTTGTTTAATGACAACGCAGTGTCACTTTTCTGTGAAATCCTCCAAAGGCAAAAGCAAGTGACATTGGACAGGTTCCTTGTTAAAGTTGCATGAAAAGAAAAAGACTCTACTGAGCCAACAGATAGCAGTGATTCTGTTCGTTATAGTGAAAGTCATCCTACATAATAACTCTTTCTTCTGTCTTCTGTGATGCCATGAAACTTTTCAAAGGTAAGTGTGGGTTAATTTGTGTATTTTTATTTATATTTTGTATTTTCTTGATTATTTTGTATTATATTACAGTATTATAATCATTTTTCTATGATTATTTTGGGTCGTGGAATGAATCATCTGAGATTCATCTGTGATTCCAAAGGAAATTTGCTTTGACATATAAGTGCTTTGGATTACAAGCATGTTTCCAGAGTGAATTATGCTCATAAACCAAGGTTTTACCATATATATTTAAAGGACACTAAATGTGCTGTATAACCATTAAAGATGTGTAGGATAATCTTAGTCCAAATAGAGTGGGGTAGTAATTTTACAAAACTATTTCACTGGGTTACATGACTTAAATTGGTGAGTATTTATAAGCACTTAGAGAAGTATCTACTTTGCCCATACTAGGCTCTGTGTAAATGTTTGCTAAATAAATGATTAAATAATAATGAACAAGTAAATAAATGGGACCTCTCTTTGGCTGTTACTAAGTGTGCCAGGAGTGGGCACACAACCCAGAGACAGCCATCCATCAGCTGACACTGGCATGATTTTGGTCTAGCTCAAAAAGAAGAGCTAGGCCAGATTCCTCTTCCAGGAAGTTATACTTGGGAAGTGAGAAATTAAATCAATTAGCTGTGAGAAAGGGATTCACAGTCCAGTGAAGAGGGTGGCCGTTAAAGGATGCATGTAGCAAGGGATGCCGTTGGCCAGGGCAGTGATGAGAGTGGAGCCTGTTGTGTGAGGCAAAAGGGAGAAAATGTAGGAGGGGAGGGAGGGCAGAATGCCGGGGTGTGGGGCGAGCCGTGTCAGAGTGGGCACCCCTCCCATTCTGTTCTTTTTGTGTATTCGTCTTGTAACTTGAGTGAAGCTCTGTTCCTTGTGAGACAAAGGACATGTTGTGATTAGTCATTCACAACAACTAGCTTGGCATGTTTTAATTTATTCCTTTTTGGTAAATGGTTATTTTTGTTTAGGAAAAAACCCACCTGTTGTTGTAGGATGTGGCAGTAGAGGCAGCAACAGCTACGACAGTGGCTACGAGAGAGAACAAACTGACATGTGGCTCTCCATGCTCAGGCAGTGGTGTGTTGCTGACAATAAAATGAGCAAAGAAATGTTACAAAGCCACTGCATTTGCCTCTTTAGTGGAGTCAAGTATCCTTGGATAATTCAGTAATGCTTGAGAACATCTCATGTTTTAATGTAAGTGACTAGATCAGTAAGAAAAGGTTAAATTGTGTTTATTCTGGCTGTTATTTGTTTTGAACTATGACAGAAATGCCAATTTAATCAGATGAATTTTGAACCCTGTGTGAATTGGTATTCTTTTTAGCTGCAAATAATAAAACCCACCTTAAAAATGTTGGCTCATGTAATCAGTAGCACGAGGTCTGAGCTGGCTTTGGGCAAAGCAGAACCTAGGAGGTGAAATGGAACGAACGTCTTAGAACTCTGACATTTTTGCTTTAAGTCTACTTGGTTGGAGGTTTTGGAGAGAGAGGAGACAGACAGGGACAGACAGGGACAGACACACCATCTTCCTCCCTCCCAACATCCACAGACAAAAATAAGTGAAAGAATGCAGGTCCTGCTTAGGTCACATGCCTACTTCCAGATGTACCACTCTGTCCAGGGCGATGAGGCCTGAGATTGGTCCAGTCTGGGTCACATGTTTCCTCTGAGACAAGGGGACCAGGAGGGGCAGCCTGTGGGGGAGGAGTGCTGGCAGACAGAGACAAAACTTCCACTCCAGGCAAATGAATGGTAGCGTGTTTGTTATTCAGGAAACCACTCCTTCTAGAGCTCTGCTCTCTTGATGCCAGATAAATGAGGTTTCACACTCTTTGGAATTGCTTACTCTTTGGAAACATGCAAAATAAAAATTGCGATGTGTTTCAAAAAATTACACAATATTTTAAATCAGTTTTTTTTAAACATAATTTAGAAGGAAAGAAAACTTATTTTTTTGGCTAGCATTTTAACAGCCGTAACAGTAATAATATACCTTATAACTATCCTCTAAATGTTTTGTATAGTCAAGCTAATCTAGATGGGGCCTAGAGACTGAATTTGGAACACTGTTCAGTAATTTTTTTTTTTAAATCATCTTTTACTTACAATCACAGTGGAAAAATTATTTTGATTTAATGATCCTCTAGTTTTGTTATGGCACATTAACCAAATTTTGAAATATCATAAATGAACTATTGGTGTTGCTCAAGTGGGCAAGAGACGTTGTTTGAGAGCTCAGGTTATCCCCAGGAAAGCTTAACCTACTTTCTTTCTGTAAAATAAAGCATCCCTCATGCTGTATACATTAACCTATGTTCTAAACAGTCATCAGGGACTGCATTTTTTTTCCACACTAAAAGACTGTTGCTTGACTGTTGCTGTTAGGTAAAAATAGCAAGTTAAACAAAACAAAGCAAGACAAAACAACAAAACAAGCCTTTGCTTCTTGAAATTAGAATGCTGAACTAGTAAGCTGTTTTTGTGTTTCATAGGTTGATACTATGATAAAGGCAGATCCTAGGATCAAAGGGAAATCCTCTGATTATCCTTTCTAGTCTAATTAGAGTTTATAGGAAATGTAGCATTCTATTAGATTTTCCATGGCAGATGCGAATGGGGTACAGTATTTGTCTTTTATCCCTGTTAACTGTGGGACTACCTAGATTACAGTATATGAGTCTAGGAGAATGTGTAACTTTTTCTTACTTAAATTCTCTAATAGGAATCTGTCGTATTCAATTTTTAAAGCAAGCACAGCAAGTTTACTGGTCTATAGAAGTTTTTTTCTCAGCTTCTTCATTTATATTGTACATCTGTAGGTCATAATAAATACATTCAGTGTTCTAGAAATATTTGTATATGGGGTATATTTAAGGACTCCTTGTCACCAGTAGACATCTAATAGCAAACAGTAGGCTGTTTGCTGCTTATAAACCTTTTCTGTACGTGACTGCTTTTGGGATAACTTAATTATTAAAATATTAAGACCCACTGGAGTTAATTCTTTTTGTCCCCTGTGTGTGTAAATTAAATGTCAACACCAGAGTATGAAAGGTGAAGGGCCACAGGGGTGACCCTGACGGTGGGACTTGGCACTTGTCTCGAGGGGCCGAGTCCCTATTAGCTGGTGACATTGTTTGCTGAGCTGCCAGCTTCACAAAGAAGTGGTGAGATGTAAACCATGAGTGCAAGGATAGGATCTTTAGTAGAGGCCATAGCCAAGCATAAGTAAATCCTTTAGAAAGATGAATATATAGTAGGCTAAAGTTTAGCAAACTAACTTTTTTCCTGCTGAAGGAACATTCTGTTTTCTCCCTGACCTCAGGCTGGGAAATGGTGATGCCTATTTAAGGAGACCACCCAGAGACGCTCAGATTTCTGTTTAACCTCTCTGACTGCCACGTGTAGATTCTGGATGATTTACTAAAGAGATTAGGATGCTTTTCTCAAAGAGCCTGAGAAGGCCGGGTGGGCTTTCTTTGCCCTAGCTGCTTCTGCCTGGGAGCTTACCTCAAACTGTCTTTTCCAGAAAGAATTGCACCTGTAATTCCACACAACCCACAGTAGTCTTCGCTGCCTTTGAATACCTGTGGCGTTCTAATACTCTTAGGACTTGATATCATTTGTTAGTTCTCAGTTCTGTGTGAACTAACATTTGCTTCCCCAATTACATTATCCTACCAATTCAATTTGTAGAGTGTTTTGCAAAGAAAAATTTTATTATCTTATTTGCTCTTCACAAAAGCCCATTGAGAGAGGTACAGCCAGATCTTTCATTTACAGATGAACTGAGTCACAGAGTCAGACAGTTAGTGAGCATTTCTCTGACCGCCGTGCGTTGAAGTGGACAGACGGGTGCGGAAAAGTCTAATTCTCAGTCCTTATTGTATAGAAGCTTACAGTTTTGCCAAGGAAGGAAGCTGTACACAGTTGCCCTACATTGTAATAATTTTTTTTTTTTTTTGGTGGAGGGATTTGCTCTTAGCTTTGGGACACCTTCTGGGAAGGATGGTCATACAGTTATCTCTTGGTTTCCAAAAGGGAACTGGTTCCAGGACACTGCCCCCCCCATACAAAATCTGAAGATGTTCAAATCCTTTATATAAAAGGCGTAGTATTTGTATGTAATCTGCACAAAACGTTTTTTCCCATATACTTAAATACTTCTAGATTATAGTAACAAATACAATATAAATGTTATATAAATAGTGGTTATACTGTATTGTTTTATAGAACGGGACATGTTAAAAAATTCTGTGCATGTGTAGGAATCGAATGATGCAGGACCTTGGTTTCCAGACAGGATTTTGGTTGAGGCAAGTATAAATTCGAGGGAGGGAGTGATGGGATAAAGGTGACAGCAGAGAGTAACTGACTGGAAAGGGGGACAAGGTGAAGGGACTGCTACAGAGGGCTACGTGCCAGGTACTTGAGCAGAGAGATACAGATACAAGGGGAAGAAATGCAGATGTGAGCGATCCTGGAAGAGGAAAAAACAGCCGCAGTCAAGTAATGGGCTAGTGGTGGGTGTGTGTAAAATGTAGAATGGCGTAGACTTGGAAAATTGCCGAAGCGTCATTGTAAGAGAATATAGAACATTTCTAGAAGGGCGTGTTTATGCCAGTACACTGATAGGTAGAATGCTAGAGGGGTTTGGTTACAGTCACAAGGATAAATTGTGGCAGATTTTGTCTTTGGCTTCTGTTACATCCTCCATAGCAACCAACAGAGCAGGCCACTTTAAAAATACTTCCTGACTGCAGTAATGGGATTCTTTCAGTTGCTTGTAGTTACTTAGATGAAGCTGGACTGAATCTTACCTTAAGTGTAAAGCTTACAGTATAGTGATAATAGATGAGAACGGACAAGAAGTATTTAAAATACTTCTGGAAATGAATCATTTTAAAGTGCTGTCAGGAGATCGAGAAACATTTGTTTGTAGCTAAATAATTGAGAAACTAATTAAAGTTTTCCATCATTTATTATTGAATTTTTTTTAGCATATTATGAGTGATAGTTTCTTTGGCATTTTCAGTACTTGAAACTGTAAATGTTAATAATGAATAAAGGGGATCCAGGCATTTTAACTGATTATCCAACTATAGTTTCAAAATAAATGCAGGCTCTGAAGTATTTGTTAATATAGGGAATTATAACTGGTTACTTGATAATTTTCTGAATCTTACCAAGACTTGTAGATTAGGGCAAAATAGTATAATACATTGTCTTTAGGAATTCCAAGGAATATAGAAGAAAAAAATCACAACGAAGGTTTATCTTATCCAAACAAGTCATGTAATGAATTTACTATTGTATCTGTATTCCTACTTCATTTGTTCAGAAGTGTTTATGTAGTTCATCCTCTGTACAAGCAGTAGGTACTGAGGTCACAGAGATAAGTCAGGCTATCAGTGGGAGCAAGTCCACCCTGTTTCCAGCTGGAAAATGTTTCCTGATCCTCTGGCAGCACCGCCAACCTTTGGACAGGAGGAGGTGGGGCCCAGGCTTTAACCTGCCACAGTCTCTTACCTTGGGCTTCCATGGAGAGAACGGTTTCTCAGTTTTGTTAGCATCCTTTGAATTTTATTTTATACACTTAAAAACACTCTGAGAAGGATTTACAGGTCTCAGACTAATCTTTTCCCCTACAGCTGTATTTTTAGGTACTAATCACTGAACTCCTTAAAATTACGAAATCATTGCTCACCTCGGATCAAAGTATGACCTGCAAAGCGTTTTCATGATTGGAACTTGTCTGCCTTTCTGAGAATGCTGTTATGCTTTTCAGCACATGCTTTGTCTTCTCCTGTCTTGGCAGAAGTTATTCTACACTTCCCTGACTGCACCCTGACATCGAAGCTGCTCGCTCCATCTGAACTATTCTTCCCAACTTCCTTGCCTGTGAGCTTCTGTTCACACTTCTGGTCTGTAACCACCTGCTTCAGGCAGACTTAGGGGCTCTATTTTCTGAGCTTTTAAGATTGTCTCTTGGATATGTCACCTCCACATAATTGTCCCAAAATGATATGACCATTGATTTCACATTTTAAAAATCTTTGGTACAAAATGACCTTTGGAAAGGATTATTTCAGTGTGTAGTTTCTACAGGAAGGTTGTTCTTTCCTTTAATAAATAAATGTTCTTACCTCTGTGGTTGGAGGCAAACAGCTGGTGCAGAACCTGGAAGACAGTATACTGTAGTTCAGGGAGGGAAGGAGAAGATGATGTTTCTGGCAGTCACCACAGATATCAGATGAGCCCTCGGTAATTCCTCTTGGTTTCCAGGCTGCTGGGGGCTGAAACACACTTGAGGTGATTATAGCTGGGCTCTTGTCTTCCCCAATACTGTGAAATGCTCTCCAATGATGGGATGGATGTAGGATGACTGGGTCATAAGCAGAGTAAATGACTTTAAATTGTTTGAACCTTACCTGCTAATATAAGTCATACATATGTGTAGAAAAGAAGGACAGAACATAGTAAAAGAGTTGCAGGGAAGGAAAAAAGCGACATGTTGCTTGGTCTGCTAACTTTTGAAAACCTTTTCCACGGATATTTTTGACTTTTAAAATGGAAGTCAAAGGCTGGGCGTGGTGGCCCACTCCTGTAATCCCAGCACTTGGGAGGCGGAGACCAGAGGATCATTGCAAGTTTGAGATCAGCCTGGGCTACAAAGTGAGCCCTAGGCCAGCCTGAACTGCATAATGAGACCCTGTCTCAAAAAGACAAAAAAAAAAAGGAAGTCAAACTGTATATAATTCAGATATCATCTTTTTTATAATATGAAGTTTGCTCATCTTAAATATGAAACTCCATTGTTATGGTTTGTATATAGATGGCTCCCCCAAGCCTCATGTAGTCATGGAAGCAGCTTAATCTAGTGTTTGTGATTGATTTGTTGTTTAGTGCTGGGATTGGTGGTGTGAGTGCTGCACCCGCCCAGGGGTGGAGCCAACATGCAATGTAAGGTCGGAATGGGAGTGTGTTTTTCCCTCTTCTTGCGCTGTTTGCTCTTTCCACTTGCAGCTGCCATGAACAGCTGCCCCTCAGCTATGCCACCCTGCCTTAGAGCTAGCTAACTATGGACCGAAACCCCCAAAACTGTAAGAAATAAACCTCTCCTTCCTTCACTTTGGGAGTCAGGTATTTTTTGTCAACAAAGAGAGAAAAGTAACCAAGACATACATTAAATTACTGTCTTTACTTATGTATAATTCTAATATAGTAGAATATTAAGGTGGTTGTCTATTTTCTATCTTTGTAGGTAAAACTACACTGAATATATTGAATAACTTGTGTATAGGCTTCTGATAGTCTGTACATAATCAGATATAAAGTTAAAGATGTTAGTAATTACTCTTGAATTTCATCTGTCTTATAATTAAGCAAACTTTA